>JARHVA010005184.1:1242500-1285355 GCA_037957365.1 Torreya grandis | reverse complement strand
ATAGAGTGTTGAGTCTTAGATAAGATGATGTGAATATCAACATTACGTTGTTGACTAGAACACAAATTTAAAGAAGGCGGAAGCTAGGAAATGAGATGCAAAGAGAGCTTGGAAGTTTTTATCTTAAGTTAGACCTCATTAGGATCATTGTCATTATAATCTTAGAGGTTAGGTGATATATTCTCGATGATTTCAAGGTGACCATGGTAACCTTATGTAGAGTTGACAGGGAAATTAAAACATGGACATTCTTAAAATGAAACACTCGATAAGGATTCAAGGGTTATAATTTTGAATATACCATAATATTGAAATTATTCAAAATTCTAAGGGTTAGTGTCACCCTTAAATTATATATATATATATATATATATATATATATATATATATATATATATATATATATATATATTGCATCATTAAGGAAACTTGACACATTGGTAGGTAGAAGAGGTGAGAACTCTCATGAGATGAGTTTATGGCTTGTTATGCAAAATATATAAGAGAGAGAAAAATTGAAGATCATAACCTTCACTCGAACAATGATAGGTGAGATGGTAATAAGGATTCAAACATAACCTAAGGAAGGAATTTTACTTTGATCATAACCTTAAAAATGTGTTTCATGTGTACTTAAGACTACATTCAAAGTATTGAATGATTTTAATGAAGTCAAGAGAGGCAACACAAGTACCCAAACCATCATAAATAAGAATTGTTTGACTTGGATGTCATAAATTTGGACATTGATAAAGGGATAAAGATAAATGAATAGAGAATAATATCATATAAAATCATATAAGTAATATGGAATTTAAGAGAGAGATAAGTTTATATTGTTTTATCAACATGTATAGACATCTCTTCACACTACAGTAAGATGCTATCTTCTGACCAAGGTAGCTTCATTGTTGGAACACAAATAGATACTAAGAGGGGGGTGAATTGGTATATTAAATAACTTAGTATTTTTTAAAACCTTTTAATATAGATTAAAACTATATACAAATATCATAATCATACAAAAAGATAAAACATAAGATATACAGTGGAAAACCTAATATGGGAAAAACCAACATGAGATAGCTAATAGAATCTCCCATTCTAATCTAGCCTCATAATAAGGAACCTCATTGGTTACAATATTTAAGGGCAAAAACCCTAATGAGACACCAATCCCATAATTTAAGAGCTTCAAATCTAATGAAACACCCACTCCCTTATCTGAGCACCCACTTAGCTTATCTGATGATACCAACCTATCAGATCTATAATAGAACTACAAATCCAAATCATAATATTGATTTATAAAAGAATACAATTCTCTATTATCTATTATATGTATAATATAAAAATATTAATACTCTACACTTCATCTCTCTCTTCCTTTCTCTTCTCTTCTCTTCTCTACCTCTTTGGTTTTATGTCTCTGTATTTATCTATTTTACACAATTCAAATCATTCTAGCTTTCTACCTCTCTAATTCGATTTGATTCTGATTATTAGAAATAATAATAGATCCAAAAAAAATTTATATAATTTTTATTACATATATAATCAATGGATCTATGGTTCCATATCTTCACTGTGTTCACACTTGTTTTCAAATACATCATGCTCAGTTTTAGACTCATTCATTATCTCTAGAACTATAAGTTTCTCACATATTAAACTCATCCATCAATCCCATGATTATTTGTCTCATTACAGTTTATATCATTTTATGGACTCTATTTTTTATGCACATTGACATTTACATCGATTTGATCGATCATAATAATCTAACTCATTGTCTGTGTCATGATTTATAGCTTAACTATAAGTTCTTACATGTTCCAACACTTGACCATTAGTTTTATCATAACATTAAATATTTACCTTTGATATTATATTTTGTACCATGATTTTATGGTATTTATTCAAATGGATCAACTATTAAATGCATTTTTTTGATTTTCTATGATAGGCTTACATGATATGTTAGATCCCTATACGTATCTAGACTTTAACTCTTCAAGTTTAAAATGAGTCTGTTGATCTTCCTAATCTAATATACCACATGTAATTATATATTAAAAATATCATGATGTTTATTTATTTATTACCATTAAACATCAATCATTATCTTCATCTCATTGCATCTTGAGCCTTTGGAATGCTTATGCTCTATCAATCTTCTCAGACTGGCTCAGTCTTTAACTCACCATTGTGTCAATAAAATTTAAGAACCTTTTCCCATTGAGTCCACTCACTCTATTATATCTCCTTTTATTGATCATCCACTCATCATAATATCTTATGAAGGTATTTATCATTATCTATGACTATCTTAAGCTCATTGGGTCTTTGTCTTACAAACTCTATGAATGTGAAACTTGTCACTAACTCATTTACTCCGAAGAGCCTTTGACATTTTAAATTTTTTTACACGTCTTGGATCTTAAAAATATTATTAATTTATATCTATTGATAAATATAGGATAAATACTAAGTTAAGGACTAAGGAATTATTAATAACTTTGATCATTGCTCAAGCTAATAATTGTTAGATCCAAGAGGCTAGTTTCATAATGATGACAAAGACTTAAGTTTTAACTTAAATTATAAAAAACCATCTATATCTATTCAATATTAAAATATAACATGCCTATAGAACCCATGAATCAAATCCTTATAGTTTTACAAATAAACCCTAACTGTCTGAGAGAAAATATAATTCAATTTTGGGATCATTACTCTTTATCTGAACCTGTGAACCATATATCTAAGATGTTTATGAAAAATAAATAATAGATATTATATGTAATTCATTTCAAAATGTCTATAAATGATATTTTTTAAATCATGACAACTTTTCATGACCATGTGTATATTTTACTAAGTATAGGGACCATTTCAATATGCCTGGAAGGCTAACTTTGCACCTGCATAACTCTTTTTATTGTTAGTCTCATGACCTAAAATTTAGTGCATAAGATCCTCTTACATATGGTATTACATACATATATCAATTTGATTCTAAATCCTTCATATGTTCAAGATATTTCATAATCAAAGTGCTTACTTAGCTTTATCTTGAAACCTACAAATTTGATAGTGTTAGAAAACACTATTAAGATGCTTGGGAGCCCAAGTTTGCTCAAGAATATGTTTTGTCATGCTATATCATGTGACTTGATATTTATCACATGTAAATTAGGCATAAAAATGGATAAATCCATATGATAATTGTGTCCTTGGACATCTATATGTGAAAACTTTGACCTCATCAATATGCTTACTTGGCTCTATTTAACCCTTTTGAAAATTTGGCTAAGTATAGAAACTTAGTGAATTATGTCTAAATAACCAACTTTGTATCCACATATCTTCTATTTCACTTTAGTGAATCAATTAAAATATGGGAAATTATAATTAGGGACTAATGTGATCACAATGATATGACCATCTCTGCCAAACTCATCCACACATGGCAATGGTGACATTAGCAAATTGGGTTGTCAGATTTTCTTGTCATAGACCAAAGTGTATAAATGATCAATATGAAGAACTAGATGAATTCCACTAATTCACACAATAACTCTTTAAACATAAATGACATCCATAATCCTAACATTCTCCCTTTTGACATTAATGACAATCATATTTCCAATAATCTCCCCCTTTATCATTGATGTCAGACTAAATGCTCTGATCTTCTAATATTCTACCATTTCTCTGGCATTTCTTGCATTGGATTTGACAAGTATGAAATGAATATGTTTATACCAGAAAATTTCCACCTAAGGTAATGACACATTTGCCTAATACTCAACTTAGACACTTTCTTTGCTTCTTTAACATTTGTACTTTTTCTCTAAACTTTTGTAGAGAGCATTTGTTCTTCTTCTACCCCTTTGACATCAATTTTCAAGGGACTCTTTTTGACTATTTGTCTAAATGTTTCTCCCTTATCAATAAAGGAGTTTGTCCAAGAATATAAAACCATTAACTCATTATAAAATTTCAAAAGTATACATGCCTGAGTTGTCTTTTCTCTCTTCTTTTAACAATTAGCATAGATTTTATGAGACTCTCCTTGGACTCATGCACTATCACTAGGATCTAGTGATGTGATGTAGGAGCCACCACTCCTAGATTGTATCTCAGATACTCAAATTACTCCTTGGGAAGAGGTTTGGTGAATATGTCTAAAATTTGATTTTATGTTGGCACATACTCCATTATGACCTCTTGATCGACAACCCTCTCTCTTAAGAAGTGATACTTGATTGATATGTGCTTGGTTCTAGAATGCATTATTAGATTATTTGATATATTAATAGAATTTTAATTATCAAAAAGAATAGAGATAGGTGACTTGTACACTACCTTGATGTCTTTGAGTATTTACTTCATCCACAAGACTTGAGTTTAACATGCCACTACTGTCATATACTTTTCTTCTATTGTGGAAAGAGTAACTAACTCTTAATTTTTTCTCAACCATAAAACAAGTTTATTTCTAAGGAAAAATAGACTCTTTTTTCATCTACACTTCCTACCCAATAAACATTTGTATATGTTTTAAAATTGAAATATTCACTTGTAGGATACCATAGGCCATATTCAATTATGTTATTAATGTATCTAAATATTCTTTTCACTACATTGACATATGACTCTTTAAGAACAACTTAAAATCTTGAAACCATGCACACTACTTGTATGATATTAGGTCTTGATATAATTAGGTATAAAAAGCTACCTATCATTGATATGTACATTGTCTAATTTAAATCAAAGGACTCATCCTCTTTGATCAACTTGCATCAAGTTATCATTGGAGTACTAACTAGTTTGTTATCTTTCATTCCAAATTTCTTGAGCATTTCCTTTGCATACTTGGTTTGGGATATGAATAACCCTTCATAAATTGGTGATATTTGTAGACCAAGGAAGAAATAGTGTTCTCCAATCATAGACATCTGAAACTCACTTTACATTTTTGTAGAAAATTATTTACACATTTTGTTATTAATACCACCAAAGATGATGCCATCTACATAAACAATAACAATCAACATATGCTCACCTTTTGATTTGAATTACAAATTACTATCTTTACATACTTTATTGAAACCTTTTTATTATAGTTACTTGTCCAATCTTGAATACCTTTCTCTAGGTGATTATTTTAGACCATACAGAGATTTCTTTAGTTTGTATACATAATATTCTTATTCTGATAATTGAAAACCTTCAGGTTATTCTATGTAGACTTCCTTTTCTAGGTTCCCATTTAAGAAAGATAACTTACATCCATTTGATAGACTTTGAACTTCTTATAAATAGAGAATGCTAGAAACATTATTATGGATTCCAATTTAGAAACTAGAGAAAATGTTTCCTCAAAATCTATGCCCTCAACTTGTGCATATTTTGCACACCAATATTGTATTATTTCTTATGAAAACTCCATCCTCATTGAGTTTGTTTCTATAGACCCATTTTGTACCTATCACATTCTTCTTTGAAGGTCTTGGAACAAATTACCAATTTTTTTATTTTCAATTTGTCTCAGTTCTTCTTCTATGGTTTTTAGCCAATTCTCATCCTTGCTAGCTTCAACATAGCTCTTAGGATCAATTTCAGACATAAGAGAATAACTTACTTGCTCTTTGTTCATTGAAGCTCTTGTCCTTGTCTAAAATCCTTCATTGTTATTTCAAATGATCTATTCTAAAGGATGATCCTTTTGAACAAATCTTAGAGGTGTCTTTTCATTCATTTCCTCAACCTTTTCATTATCTGTGTCTTGAAGATCTAATTATTCAATACTAATTTCCTTGTTAGGTTCAACATGTTTCAATCCTTATTAAACATTGACATTTATTCTCTCTAATATATTGTGTATCATTTTATTGTAACATACATAGGCTTTAATTTGAGTTAAATAACCAAGAAATATACCTTCATCACATTTTGACTAAAAGATTCCCAATTTTTCCTCCTTTCTCCTAATGTAGCATTTGCTTTCAAACACTTTGAAGTACTTAACAAAATTAGGCTTTACATACCATTTCTCATCAAGATTTTTTTCACTATTTACCCTCAGTTGAACATCTCCCAAGATGTATTCTACTATTTGTACTACTTCTCTCCAATATCCATTAAATAACTTGGCCTCTTTTATCATTATTTTGGCTATCTTCTTGACTGCCATGTTCTTTCTCTCAACAACTCCATTGTACTATGGAGTCCTTCTTGTAGAGTAATGAATTTTTATCTCATGCTTCTCAAAATAATATATGAAATCATTTGAGCTTAATTATCCACCTTTATCAGATATTAAGGATTTGATTTCCCATCCAATTTCATTCTCCACGATGTCCCTAAAGATCTTGAATCTCTCAAATGCTTGAGACTTGTCCTTAAAAAAGGCTACCCATGTCATTATTTAGTAATAATATACAAGAAACATGAAGTATCTCTCTTATTTAGATCCTCTTTTCTTAGTAGGACCATAAACATCAACATGAATAAATTATAGAGGCTTTGTAGTTTCATACTCCTTTATTTGAAATTTGACCCTTATTTACTTGCTTAGTTAACATTCCTTGTAAGAAGTGTCTTTAGGTTTGGTTATCCTAGGCATGTGTTTGAAACACTTATTTGAGCTCACTTTTAATAGGTTATCAAAGTTTACATGACCCATTCTTCTATACCATAACCAACTCTCATTAGTCTTTCCCATTACGCAACTATTGCCATTTACTTCAACAAGATTATAGATATTAATTTTAGTTATTTTCCCTTCTATAAATAGTTTTCCTAATATCTTTAACTTGAATATTTCTACTTTAAATGTGACCTTATATTCATTATCACACATTTGGCTAACAATTAGCAAATTATAATTCAACCCTTAAACATAAAAGACATCATGTGTAGGTAGTTTTCCATATATGTTCAAGGTTCATTTACCTATGATCCTTACTAAAGTGTTGTCTCCTAAGCTGATAGATAATTCCTTGCATTTTATCAATTTTATGAATTTTATCTTATCACCAACATATATTTTGAGAAACTATTGTCTATTACCCATAAATTCTACTCCTTGTCATGGAGTGCAGTTTGAGAAATCATAGAGTGATTTTTCACTCTCCACACATCTTTGGGTTTCTTATTTGGCTCCTTTTTCTCCATTTTATATACTTGTGAACCTTTGTTCACATTTGGAGGTATGCCTATCTTTACACTACGTACTTTTGGTATTACAAATCTAGTTCTACATTATTTAACTATCTGACAAAAGTTATTAATATTATAACATACTACATTTATATCTAACAAAGGAATAAATGAATTTATACTTACAAATTGTGTTCTCCTTTTAGGTACAAATCTGAAATCAATAACCTTATGACCAAAATTATTACATATATAATAATAACCAAATAAAGATGAGGAATACCTAGTCATAGTATTTGTCTATGTTGGATGAGGAGGTCTTGTCAAGACTAGCTTCTCCAAGTCTCTCACCTTTATGTAACCATTTACATCAGCTACCTTTATCTTATTATTTTATTTAGTCTTCTTTTCTCCTATATCTTCCTTCACATCAATTATGTTTGTGTCTATATTTGTATCCTTGAAATATTTATCTTTCATTTTTCCTGATTCTACTTCTCCTTTGAAGTTGTCATATAGTTTATAAGATGTACTAGTTTTTGAACATTTTCTTTTTTAATAACCAAGACTTGATCTCTCTTTTGAAGGATTTTGAGAGTTGATCAATTCGTCAAGAATGTCTTATCCTCCTATCAACTTTAGAATTTTTCCTAGTTGTCATCTTTTTCAAGATCTTTTGTCAAATCCTCTATCTATGCTTCTAACTTCATGTACTCTCAGATTTAGATTATAGTTAAAGTTTTACTATATATTATATTCTTTCAACCTCTTTATCTTGTGTCTTTAGGCTCACTATCATTTGATCAAATTTATCAAGAATTTTGGACATTTTCTCAATTTCCTTTTGTTCAAGCTTCTTCTATTTTGAGCTCTCTTTTCTCATCTTGACAATTTCATCTAAAGCATAGATGAGATGACACTCTAGATCCAATTCTCCTTATTCTTCTTCATTTGAGTCTTCAACTTCTTATTTATCCATAGAATATGAATATATTTTCATGACTAGGAATTCCTTTTCCTCAACCAAAAAACGACAATCATGATCATCATTGGAACTATCAATATCATTTTTTGAATCACTGTCTTCTTTTGTGTATAGACCTTTATTGTTTTTGAAGAATTTCTTCTTCTTAGAATAGTGAGGTTTCACCTTTTTAATATTCTCTTCTTGCTCAGAGTTATCCTTTTTATTTCAAGGGAATTTATCAACAAAATTTCCTACTTTACCATAGTTAAAGCATTTAAAGGGTAACTTACCTCTATACTTTCTAGACCCTCTTTTTAATCTTTTGATAACTTTAGCTTCTTCTTCATTAGTATCCTTAGATCCAGATGAGGATGATTATTATTTTACTTACTTGGATACATTGAATGCAAGTTCTGTCCTGAAATTGATTGCTTCTCCCATTCTCATCTCAAATGGAGTGAAGGTTCAATGCAACTTATCAACAATGAGCTTATCCAAATCTCTTGTTTCCTTTATTGTAGATATTTTAGAATCAAACCTTGATGGAAAAAATAATAGAACCTTTTTGATAATGTCTAATTATTTCATCTCTTCTCCAAGGTTTCTATTTGTATTGACTATTTCATCCACTCTGAGGAGATAGTCTGCAATTTTCTCTTCCTCATTCATTTTAAGGCTTTCAAAATTACCTTTGTAAGTTTGTAGCTTAGTTTGCTTTACCATGTCATCACCTTCATAGATTCCTTTCAATTTTTTATATATATCTTGTGAATTTTGACAATTCATCACTTTAACAAACTCTAAATTAGATAATCCACAAAGAATAACATTTTTTACCCTGGCATTGCTCTTGTATGCCTTATTGGTAGCTTGATCAGTAAGAGTTGTAGTAGGATTTGTTTATCCATTAAAAATAGACATCCATCCATCAAACCCTAATGAATATAGATATGTTTCCATTATTATGATCAAGAATGCATATTTGGATCCATCAAAGAGAGGTGCTTTGTTTGATGGAGTGCCTTCTTGACTAGCCATTTATGTCAATATTTTGAGATCTATGTTAGATGATTAATCTTAGTATAAATATCTTGGGATTTGATACCAATTTTTAGAACATAAATAGTTATTGAAAAGGGGGATGAATCAGTATATTGAATAACTTAGTACTTTTTCAACACGTTTTAATGTAGATTAAAACTATATATAGAAATCATAATCATAAAAGAAGACACAACACAAGATATACCATGGAAAACCTGATATGGGAAAAAAAATCATAAGAATAACTACTAAAATATACCATTTTAATCCAAACTCATAATATGGAGCCTCACTAGTTACTATATTTAAGGTCACCAACCCTAAGGAGACACCAATCCCCTAATTTAAGATCTTTAATTCTAAGGAATCACCCACTCCCTAATATGAGCACCCACTTAGCTTATCTGAGGGCACCAACCTATCAGATCTATAATGGAGCTACAACTCCAAATCACAATGTTGATTCATAAAAGAATCCAATCCTTTATTCTTTGTTATAGGTCTAATATGCAACTATTCATCCTCTACACTTCATCTCTCTCTCTTCCCTTCTATTATGTTCTCTAGCCTTCTAGTTATATGTCTTTATATTTCTCTTTTTGACATAATTCAAATCATTCTAGCTCTCTACCTCTCTCACTCAATTTGATTCTACTTATTAGTAATAACAATGGCTGCAATAACATTTTTTGTATTATAGATGAAATATATATAATAAATGGATATAGGGTTCCATATCTTCATAATGTTCACATTTGTTTTCAAACACATTACACTTTATTCTATACATAGTTTATTATATCTTAAACTATAAGTTTACCACGTCTTGAACTCATGCATCACCACCATGATTTTTGGTCTCATTACTCTGTAACATTTTTTTTAATCTAGTTTTGAGACACATCTATATTTTCATCAATTTGATCAATCATATCAATCGAAGTCATTGTCTGTGTCATGATTGACATCCTAACTATATGTTCTTACATGTTCCAATGCTTGATCATTAGTCTGATCATAAATTTAAATCTTGAACTTTGATCTTATGTTTTGTGCCATGATCTGATGGTATTTATTCAAATGGATCAAATTTAAAACATGTCTATTATATTGATCTCTGATAGGATTACATGCTTCATTAAATCCCTATATGCTTCAAAATTTTAATTCTTAAAGTTTAAAATACATCCATTGATCTTCCTAATTTGAGGTCCTACATGCCATTAGATCTTGAAACTAGCATGATCATTATTTATATTTTATCATTAAACATCAACCACTTGTATTTATCTCATTGCATCCTAATACTTTGGCACACTTACGCTCCATCAATCTTCTCAGACTTGCTTAGTCTTTGACTTGCCACTGTGTCGCTAAACTTTGAGCACTTTTTCCCAGAAGTCTACTCACTTTAGTAGATATCCTTTCCATGATCATCAAATAATCACCATATATTTTGATAAGTTCAATCATTATCTTTGATAATATTACACTCATTTGGTCTTTGTTTTATAATCTCTATGAGTGTGACACTTATCACTAGTCCATTTACTTAGAGGAGCCTTTGACATTTTTGACTTTATTGTGCATTGTTGGATTTTTAATATATGACTAGGCACTAAATATTGATCAAGATAAGACAAATACTAAGCCAAGGACATAGGAAATTTAATAAATTTGATCACTACTCGAGCAAATAATTATGAGGTTGAAGGGGTTGGTTTCATAATGATGACAAGAACTTAAGTTACTAGGTCCTAGCTATATCTAGTTAGCTTGAAAATAAAACATTCCTATTAACACCATGACTTAAACCCTTAGGGTTTAATTGAGAAACCCTAACATTTTTGATAGAAAAGATAATTCAGTTCTGGGATCATCACTTTCCATCTGAAACTACCGAACATATATCTAAGATGCTCTTAAAAAACCCATAACATATCTTCTATTTGTTTCATTTGAAAATGTCCATAAATGATTTTTTTAAAAGCATGAAAATTTTATAAGACCTTATGTAGATTTGAATAAGTATGGGGACCATTTCAATATGCTTAGAAGGTTAACTTTGGACCTGCATAAATCTTGTTACACTTAGTTGCATAACCTAAAATTTAGCACATAATATCCTCATACAAAGGGATTACATACATATATCAATTTTCTCCTAGGTCCTGCATATGTGAAAGATATGGAATCATCAAAGTGCCTACTTAGATTTTTATTGTACCCTAAAAATTTGAATATGTTAGAAAACAATGTCAAGATGACTAGGATAATAACTTTGCCTAAGCATATCTTTTATTGCACTATGCCCCATGACCTAAGATTTAGCATCTAGAAACTAGGAAAAAAATGAATATCCCCATATGATCATTTTGTCTTAAGACCTCCATGTGTGTAAATGATGACCTCATGAATATGATTAGTTATCTTTGCTTAACCCTTTTGTAAATTTGGCTAACTATAGAAACTTAGTGAATTATGTCAATTAACCAACTTTACATCCAAATATATTATACTACACTTCAGTGCATGAATTTAAATATGTTACATAATAACTAGGGACTAATGTGATCATAACCATATATACATCTCTCCCAAACTCATCCACATGTGGTAATGGTGACATCAACAAATTGACTTCTTAGATTTCCCTGTCATAGACCCAAAGTGTCTAAATGATCAATATGAAGAACTAGATGAATTCCTCTCATGAACACAAACAATCCTTGAACTTCAATGACATACATAATGTGAATTATATCCATTTTGACATAAATGACAATCAAATTTCCAACAATGTCTTATTAGGGGAGGATGAGGGATGTTCATTTTTAATATGAACTACATAAGGTGGTTATGGTGATGCAAATGAGTTTTCATGAGTTCGAGAAAGGGGATATTAGATAGGAGATTAATAAGATCTGTGATGGGATCCCATTAGTCATAACCCATTAGGTTACTATTGTTTAAATAGGTGTAGTGTTGGAGAAGTTCATCAAAAGGAAGAGTAGAAGTGAATGCAAATTTGTGTTGATAGGATGTGGGTAGTTTAATTTGGGGATAAATTTGTTGGTATCATGGGAGGAAAAGGTAATTGATGTAGGTTTAGTTTGTGATAGATTTGAATAAGTAGTGTTAGGAGGTTGAATATAATTGGTTATCAGTAAAGATGTTGGTTAAATTATAGAAATGAGAGATGTTATCAAAAGGAGGTATTAGAATGTTTTCATCTAAAGAGATAAGGTCCTCTTTCCCCAACTTTATTAAGTGAGTTGGGGAGGAATCTTGGGTAATACAAATAGTGTGATGTGATTGGTGTGTGTGGGTAGGATGAGAATAAATTAAGGCAACTACCCTTAAAATATTAGTCATGTTGACCACATTCTCTTCAAGAGTTGGGTCTATAAGACTGTCAACGTTATTGGTGGAAATAATAGGCTTTTCATTATTGTCTTGATGGTTTAGAAGAGGTTCTTTTTAGATATCGATATGAACATTAACTTGGTTCAAAACTTGATTTTTGCTTTGTGTTTGGTGATATTTGAATGGAATATAATAGGCTTATATATGCTTACTAATGAGGAAATCATGGTCAAAATTAGGACCAAATAGGAAAGCCATATCTAAGTCATGAAATCACCTACAAGTAACATGAGAGTGACCCCATTTTGCATGAAACCAACATAATTTATTGGGATCATGTTTTCATGGAAGAGACCATGGTAAACACTTTTGGAGTTTTTCTAAGGATAAAGGATTATGAATATTGATGTTGATTTTTGGAAAAAAGTGATGATAAGGGATGTGGTGTAGATTGGAATCTTGTTCCAAAGCATGGCCAGGAGAAATAACTTGAGTATTATAAATAATATCATAAGAATTAGTGATACCATAATTATTATCATCATAATTATTATTTTTGATGAGCATGTATGTACCCATAGGAGGATGAGATGGCTCATAATGATGCATGAGGAAATATTGGCCATTGATTTAGTAAATGGCCTCTTCCAAAGTTCATGGAGAGAGAGTTTGAACCTGATGTTTAAACATAAGATAGAGAGAATTGGTGAATATATGAAATAGGTTATCATCTACCATGTTGTGTTCACACTTGTTAGACAAGGTCTTCCACTATTTCATGGAAGCTTGTGCTATTGGTGAGTTGTCATGATGATGTCATGGTGGTGTAATGGAAATGTCCTATTAAGTGGATGAAGTGCCTTTATATTATAAGTGACAATGAAAAAACATGAAATGTAATTTTTCTTGTATGATAAAGTGTTGAATGTGCTTGCTCTTCTATGACAAAG
Source organism: Torreya grandis (assembly GCA_037957365.1). Classification (NCBI taxonomy): domain Eukaryota; kingdom Viridiplantae; phylum Streptophyta; class Pinopsida; order Cupressales; family Taxaceae; genus Torreya; species Torreya grandis. The sequence goes on along the minus strand of JARHVA010005184.1, from coordinate 1,271,855 downwards.
TGTATAATGTTCTTGTTGTAGTGTGCTTTATGTATGGTTGGATGATCTTCAATATTGACATAGCTTGATAAAATTAGGGATGTATATGGCATTTTGAACATGTGTAAGGGTTCTTATATGATTTTATCTATGCTTATAGATATTGTGTGCATAAGTGGAATTCATATGGTTGATCATAGTTTTCATCTAGATACTTTGGGTCCAGTGGCAGAAAATATGAGTAAGTAGTTTGATGACATCACCATTACTAGATAGGAAGGAGTCAAGGGGAGCTGGTCATGTTGTTTTGATAAAAAATAGTCCCTAGTTATTATGTACTATATCTCAAGTCATGCATTGAAGCCTGATTAAAGATATGAGGGTGAAAATTTGGTTTCTTAGACATATTTCATTATTTTCTCATAGCCAAATATGTAAATTGGCTAGAAAGAGTTGAGTAAGCATGTTGATCAAGTTACTGTTTCCACACGTGAAGGTTTCAGGACAAGGTGATCATATGGGTTTTTTCAATTTTGTACCTAGTTTATTTTTTTAAAAATTTTTAGATCATGCGATGTAATGCATTAAAAGACACAATGTAAAGTTGGGCTCCTAGGTAGACTGACTATACTTTCTCATACTGAGCCAATTTTGTAGTGTGGTAGAATGCACTGATTGAGAATTTTGATGATGTTATACCTTTCACATGTGAAGATATCTAAATAACATGATCATTTAGGTTTATTCAACTTTGATCATAGATCATTTTTGCTACATTTGAGTTCATGTGATGAAGTGTGACAAAAGCTATGGATGCTCAAATTTGGCCTCTCAGATAGTTTTGGACATGGTTAGCTCTATGATAGAATATTTTGAGAAGGTAATGTAATGGAATTATATTTCACATGTGTGAATGTTCTAGGAGTAGTGTGTCACATGGTTGGATTCTCCTTGGTGAGGATATCATTTGGTCCAAATTTTAGATCTTGTGAGTAAAGATAGAATAAGTTATTAAGGTGTAAAAATGGATACCCATGCATATTGAAAGGGTCCCCATACTTGGTGATTTTTTAATGCTTTAGAGCTCGATAAAGATTAAAGGTGCACATGACTCCAAGAAGTTATGAAGTACTGAGATGAGCATAGGTAGATGATGTTTAATGACTGAGTAAAGGTACAAGATAAGGATCCAATGGTGATTAGACATTCATACAAATGATTGAATGGTGAGCATTGATCATTAATGACCTAGTTGATCCACAAAGATTTATAGAGCACATTGTGTCAAAATTTTGAGATGACATGAGATGAAGTTGAAGTGATGGAATTTTAATGTTTGAGCATTGGTACCTATGTATTAAAGATAAATCAGTATCTATAGAGTGTATTTGATTTGAGTTGAGAGTTCATGATATTCAAACATTTTGTCTAAAGGTTAACTATGACCATTTGCATTTGAATATTTGAATTTTCAAAAGAAATAACCAATGTCTAGTATTTGGATTATATATTTATATAAAATATGAATTTACTCATGTATTAAAATTCAAAGTGGTGGAGGATTCCATGGAAAATATAATGAAATTGATTTGAGGATTTGAATGTGAGTACAATCAAATATATTGAACCTAGAAGTTGACTATGTGTTCATACTTATTCTGAAAGTGACCTAAGAAATATATTCAAGCTTGTATTAATGATGTTTTGATGTTTCATGGTGAATTGGATATTGAAAAGTTTTGTAGACTCTATGAGGATTATCTTTGTATATTTCTAAGGTGTGATCAATCTATATTGAGTATGAAAATTGTTTAAGAAGTTGATTATGTGTTCGTTCATGGTGACTATGTGCACTAAGTCAGTTTTTGAGATGTTTAATCATATATAGATGTGAGCTTAGTTGACTATGATCATTTAAAGATGTTCAATGGGACATAAAGATTGGATATGTGTATTTGAAAATGCTCTTACGTTGTTAATTTTCTTGAAGAAGTGTCAAAGAGATGAATAGGCCTCCATAAGGCCCAAAAGTGACTTAGGCCTATTTTAAAAGGGGATTATGCTTAAGTGTGACCCATATGAGATGCCCTACTAGTTAAGGCATGCATTATGGCTGATAAGTATTACTATAGACTTGATAATATATGATATATATATATATATATATATATATATATATATATATATATATATATATATATATATATATATAAATAGTGGAATCAAATGTGTTGGGTTCTAGACTTGTTAGCGAGAGACTTGGTTTGGGTGATTTGATAGAATTAGAGAGTTAAGGATAGGTAGTGTGCCTATTTAAGGATTTAATGAGTAGAATAGTTGGTTGACTATATGTATGATCTATAGCTCATGCTCTTACATTTTTTGGATATGCAAAGATGTCTGAGTATGCAGATGTGGATAGTCTGAGTGAAGAAGGTGAGAGAGTTTTGTGTAGTTGTAAGATAATATAGAGATCCATCATCAAGGGTTGAAAACACCAGTCCTAAGGTGGAATTTTTATTTCCAAGGAAGGTATAGTAGACTTATTCTTTCTTAGGGGTAGTTTCTCCTTGTGAAATAGGGTTTTACGAAAGATATTTGATCAGAAGGACTTGGCCAAAGGTTCATGATAAGAAGGAATTGATCAATAACTTATTTATTATCATCTCATAAGATAGTAGTATATGTGTTTGTAGGCTTTAGAGTGGTTTTTATTCCCCAAGAGGATTTCTCATGTAGATCTTAATTTGTGTATGTGATCTTGCATTATGTTTAGTGTTCGTTGATATGAATTATCTATATGCTTCATAAATGCTTGTGTTGATTGATTAATTACTTTCAAGGTTTTGGAAATTGAATTTGATTGTTTTCCATCATTGATTAACCCCCTCTCAATGGATTATACCTCTAGCATGTGTAGTTTGTATCTCAAGTTACTTGCAATTAATAAAATGAACCAAGGTATTTTCAAGGAGGTCACTAGTTTAAAACTCTTGTACAAGAGAATTAAGTAGATCTTCCAAACTAGTGAATAAATGAGATTTGAATTGGTTATACCAATCTAGCTCATCTCTACATAGGGTTTTTACTAAGATCTTGGTAGCATAAAACATGTTTAACTCGATGCAATCTTTGTAGATATTTTAAAATGTTTTACATGGAAGGTAGTATTAGTTGACCCATTATAACTAATGGTAGGGGTGATACATCATATATATATATATATATATATATATATATATCTTAGAAATTTGAGGAATAATAGGTTCATTTTAAATATTTTTTATTGTTTTGTTAACAAGAGGTGGTTGAGGGATAAGATTTCCATGGGAATTACTAATAGGGGGTGATGTGTACTTTGGTCATCCACTCCCTATGGAACCTATTGAGCATGATTTTGGAGATGAATAAGGTGATTATGTATTGGAATCATCTAGTTGGTATTATCAGATTAAAAATCATTAATTTGGTTAAAAGTTTGAAATAAAATTTAATGGGTTTGAGTGGTGTTATTTTTATCACAAGAGGCATTAGCATTAGTATTAGTGCTTGGGTACCACTGTATTAGTGGCATGCATGCTATTAGTATGTTGAGAGGTATTGTTAGAAAATGAGGAACTAGTGGCAAGATTAGTGTGTGTTGTAAAATATGCATTAATAGAAGGATTAGAATAATTAGAACTAATGGCATGATTACCATGGGTAATAAATAATGCACTAGTGGAGGAATTGAGAGGATTAGGTCTTAGAAAGATGTACTAAATTTTGAACCTTCCATATTAGTAGTGATATTTGGCATGAAGGTTGCGGAAATCAAGGAAGAATAGGTCATAGTATGAGAAGGGGTTAAAAGAGAAGGAAGAGATTGAGAGACAAAAAAGCTATTTCCCCCAAATTTGTGTGAGAATGTGGGGGAAGGTGAATGGGTTTTTTCTACTTGACTGATGAGCTCAGAATATGGCTCGTTATTGACATGTTATTTCCCTCAATTCATCTCTCGAAGGATATTATCTTATGCAAATCATAGTTGTTAGATAGCTATTACATGGAAAATAAATACTTTTCTTGTTTATATTGAACCAAAGACTAAACCTTTACTTTGTCATTAATGTCTAATACATAACATGTTTTAGTGATTTTTTGTTGTGAATAATTCTTAGGAAGAAGACATAGGTGATGTATATTAAAAGTTCAATTTTGATCTCCATCTAGTAGAACTACAGACTCTACAGGCTTGTTTATACAGACTCTATAGGCTTGTTTCTATAAACTCTATAGGCTTATTTATACGAACTCTATAGGCTTGTTTCTATGGACTCCATAGGCTTATTTCTATGGACTCCATAGGCTCGTTCCTACCAATTATATAGGGTTAATTCTATGGATTCTATAAGGATGAAGCTACAAATGGGGAAGCTAACAGCCAGATAAGATGAGAGAAAATCATTTTAGCTGGAGTCAAATAAGGAAAATACCCACCTATTGTTTAGTAGGATTTGATTTTGATAAAGTTGTATATATTTGGATCTTAATACTATTATAGGATAATATATCTATTTCATCAGAATAATTGGATCTCTTAAAAATCCAATCTGCTATCTTTGGATGAGTGGATCGACCAAGGAATCCTATTTCTTTGCATCCTATTTTTAGTTGATTATATTAGTATAAAATGTAGTACTTTTATCATTAAAAGAATATATTAGACAATGGAGATTAGAGAATAGAGGAAAGATACGTACAAGCATATTATAGGTTCCAAACAGATTGTAATCATTTCAGTTTTATGAATTATCATTTCAATTTCCAGCATTGATTAATCTTTGTTCCTAAGTCTGAGAGGAGTAAGGGCCCACTCTCCTTGGAACCATGAACTGTGTATGGTATTTATGTTATGTTCTATTTACTCTTTGTTGTAACTAATTAGAATTTTGTTAATGTTTGCATTTATTCATAAAAACATCAAAATAAATTCATAGTTTAAAAGGCATTTTGTTATTCCAAATTTTTTTCCTATCCAAGTAAAGTGTGTTTTATTTTACAAGAAATGTGGGAAGCAAAATTCCTTTTCTAGTTAAACATTTCCATTTCCATGCAAGCATAAATAGGAGTGTGATTTTAATTTCAAGCAAAAAAGTGAAATAATTTGATTAAATAGTTAGATTTTAATCAAAAGAGTGAATTAAGTAGTTTAAATCACATTTATTTCATTAGTCAAAGTTAGAATAGGACCATCAAACACCCCAAAAATAAAATTATAGATATACCATCATATACCTTACTGTAGACAGTTTTGGACACCAGCCCTAGTTGATAAGACATCAATTAGACATTGATTAAATGAAGAGTTATATGACACTCATCATTTTTAGCACTATTGCTAGGGAAAACAAGGTGTTATTGAGGTAATAATTATTGGTTTACAGTGAAAATAGAAAACAAAATTGTAAAAATGATAAAATCCCAAAACAATTCAATAAATTGATGTAGCATCCTAGGGATTCTAAAGGATGATTCATCCCAAAATGTCCACTAAGAACACAAGTTGAAACTCATTCAACATCTCTGAGTAGTGAACCAGAAGTTATGAATGAAACCTATCTACAAGAATCTTCAGAAACTTGGATAGAAACTAGGCCATTACCATAAGAAAGCCCCATAGGACAAATTCCTCATGATCAATCTCTTATACGAAGACATTATTTATAAATTGCCAAAGACTTAGAAGAAGCATTTCAAAAATCCATAGCTAAAGAAAATTTTGAAAATTTTGAATAACCCATAACTGATACCACAAATATTTAGTGGGAAGAACATCCTAACTTTACCAACAAAATCAACAATTTTCACAACTAGGAAGGACTTTTTCCTTTCCTATTATTGCAGATCCTAATGATCAAACCCCCATCAAAAATATTTCACCAGCTAATCTACCAAATTTCTAGGGAAGATCTATAGAAGATCTAGATCAATTCCTATTTGAGTTTAAGGTGCTATGTCAAATCTATGATTACACAATAGATAGCCAAAAATTAAAACTATTTCCCTCTACACTTAAAAATGTAGCTATGAGAAGGTTCATGGGTTTACCTAGAGATTCTATTAGAACATGAGATGATATGGATATAAAAGTCTTGAACAAGTACCAAGATTACTAATGAGTATGATAAATATAAGAGGATTTCTTCAAAATCAAATAGAATGAGGATGAATGTTTAGAGGATTATTTGGATAGATTCATGTTCACTCATAAAAGAAGCAATTATCCACTCACTAAAGAAGTTTAGAAATTGGTTTTCTTGAAAGGGTTGGATGAAGATACGAGAGATGCCTTAAATATAATGGGAGGTGGAGATATAAATAAGTTGGATTTTGATTAGATTTTTGAGCTTTGTACTAACTACTCTAAAAAAACTTGGAATTAGGAAAGGAAGGTTTGGAAAATTTAATGAAGTGTGTAAGCTAATGGAATAATTTTCTAATCTAAAGATAGATATCCTGGTTACTCTAAACCATACTTTGGATGGCCTTCAGGCAAAGGCAAATGCAATAGAACCCTTAGCAATCTACTATCTTAAGTGCAGATAGAAACATGCCCTTAGAGACTGGCCCCTAGATACAACCAATGTTTCATCATGTGGGATTTGTGATGCAATAGATCATGATACCAAACATTTCATCCTTTTTCCCGTCTTAAAGAATGAATTGAAAACACAAGTCTAGTCCACTGAAAAAGTAAATTATATCTAGAGACAAAACTTTGCTCCACAAAAATAGGCTCAGGGATAGTTTAATGCAAGAAACCTAGTTAATCCATGGATGGCACCATGCAATGTTTTAGTTCCTTCACCTTTTTAGAATCAACCCCAAATTCCATCAATCCAAAATCCATGGGTAGGACAAGATTGGATGCCAAAACCCCTATGGATGGTGCCATAGCTAGAACAACAATGGGTACCACAACAATAATGGATGCCTGAACCATATCAATAGTGGAATTAGTAGTGGAACCCATAGAAAAAATTCACCCAACCAAGAAGACCACTTCAACAACAAATTATAATTCCACCCCCAGTTATTTAGCAACAAGGACAAATCAATCAACCCTCAATGCCTGCACAACCAATAGCAAATTTGAAAAATAAACAACAAACACTTATTTATGTTAATGAACAAGAAGAGACAATGAATGTTAGAGCTATTGAGTGTTCAAACATACATTTAAGATCAGACAAAACTATACAAAAACCTCTAGTTCTCATTTTTGAGATACCTAATGAAAAATTAAAAATAAACTCATCTCAATTAAACACTAGAAAAGCCAAAATCAAAATGAGTCCTAAAGCCAACAAAGAAAATACTACTACACTAGTAGTTAATTTTCCTAAAATATTTAAAAAAATGGATATTAAACTAGAATCGAACTTGGTCTATGAGTTACAAAAGATCAATATTGAGGTACCCCTAATACAAGCTATTAGGGATATACCTAAGTTAAACAAGATCATAAAAAAATATTTGTATCAAGACACCTGGGAGGAAAGCAAAATATCTAAGAACCATTTATGTTGATGGAAAAGTGATTGATTTATTAGCAGGAAAACTATTAGTTCCAAAATATGTAGATCTAGGAAGCCTAGTAATCATAGTCACAATTAGAGGTAAAGAAATTCATCACGTCCTGGTAGATTTAGGAGCAACAATTAATGTTATGACAACTGATACTCTCCATACATTATCTCTTATGAGAATGCAACCCACAACTACCATTCTTCAAATGGTGGACTAATCTATAACTAAACTAGAAGGGACTATAGAAAATGTTGAAGTACTAATAGAGTCTTGGGAATATCCTGTAGATTTTATGGTCTTGTAACTTAAAACAAAGAATCTAGGATATCCCATAATCATAGGTAGACCATGGTTGGATACTATAGAAACATTAATTGATTGTACGCAAGGAGACATGACCATTTCTAATGGGTTAAAATCTAAATGCATCTCTTTATATCCTCTTGCAAAACCATCAATAAATCACATATAAGAACTTTGGGTGGATGAATCAGATAACACATCAAACAACATTTCCTCCTTAGCTATGATGACAGTAAAAAATTACTTAGAAGAATTGAATGAAGAGATATACTCAGAATCTATGGACTCTGCCAGTTTGAAAGCTATGGACTCTACCAGTTCAAAAGCTACAGACTCTGCCAATCCATAAACTATGGATTACCTCAGTTTAGGATTCTTGGTTCAGAAAAAATATTGTGAAACCTCCACTTCTACTTCTTCAATTATTTCTTCACCATATGATCATGGATTGATTTGAGAAAGCATGTGGAAATTGGTAGAACAATAACAAACTCATTTCTTAGATGCATTCCATTGTTCATTACCAAGACTAATTCCTCCTGGAAAAGTGTTTATGGATAATGTAACCATGTTTTATAAGCTACTTCCTCATCCATGTCCTCTAAACTCATTGATTAGTGATTTCAAGCAAATAACTTCCAACTACTCAGTTATAAAACCAATCATGGTATTACCTAGAAAGATTTTGAACATCAATAGTTTGTTAAAAAATGTAGAGGAAGATCAACTCTTTAAAGTATTAGAAAGACATACCAAGGCTTTTTCTTAGGATTATAATGATATAAAAATAATTCACCCTAGCATATGCACTCATCATATTTACATAGAATCTTTCAAACCAATTAGACAACCACAAAGAAAATTAAAGCCAACATTAAAGGAGACAGTCAAAATAGAGATCCAAAAGTTGTTAAAAGTTGGGTTTATTTACCCCATCTTAGATAGCTAGTGGGTTTCACCTCTGGTAATTGTGCCCAGGAAAAATGGAAAATGAAGGGTATGTGTAGATTATAGAGAATTAAACAAATAAACACTAAGAGATTATTTTCCTCTACCTTTCATTGATCAGGTTCTTGACAACTTGGTAGGAAAAAGATATTTTTCTTTCCTAGATGAGTTTAGTGGGTATAACTAGATAACAATAGTAGCTAAAAATCAAGATAAAACCACATCTACCTACCCTTAGGGAACTTTTGCTTACCGAGTACTCCTATTTAGACTTTGTAATGCTCCATCCACCTTCTAAAGAGTAGTTCAAGCAATATTCTCTGACCTTACAAATGATTGTGTTGAAGTATATATGGATTATTTCACCATTTATGGTGGAACTTATGAAGAGGTTCTTACCAATTTGGAAAAAGTATTGATAAAATGTGAAGAACATCAATTATCTTTGAGCCATGAGAAATATTTTTTGATGATGGATGAAGGAATAGTGTTGGGACACCATATTTCTGCAAAAGGCATTCAAGTAGAGCCAAAAAAGGTTGAAATAATTTCCAACTTACCCATCCTACAAACACAAACTAAAATTAAGAGTTTTTTGGGACATGATGGTTACTACAGATACTTCATAGATAATTTTAGTTGAATATTTTCCCCTATGTTTTCCTTACAAAAAATAGTACATTCGAATGGAGTGATAGTTGCCAACAGGCCTTTGAGACCATCAAAATTAAACTTATTACTGCTCTAGTATTGAGAGGATGAGATTAGACTTAGCCATTCTATATGTACATAGATTCTTCCAATGCATCAATAGGAGTAATCCTTAGATAAATGGATGAAGAGGGTAACATGTATGCTATATATTATATTATCAAAAACATGACACCTACTGAAAAAAATTACACCACAACTGAAAAGGAATTCCTAGCTGTACTCTATGCAATTAACAAATTCAAACACTACATAATAGGCTACAAGGTATTTATCTATACAGACCATTTAGCTATTAGATACCTTACCAACAAATCAATTGCGGGAGGTAGGCTTATTAGATGGTTATTTCTCTTATAAGAATTTGATGTTACTATTATAGATAAACCAAGGAAGTCTAATGTGTTTGTTGATTTATTATCAAGAATGAACACTATAGGTGAAGAAGAACTAGTGGAAGACGACATTCTAGATGAACAACTATTTTTTATTTTAGCAAACATTTCATGGTTTAGTAATATAGCCAATTACCTCACCACAGGGAAGTTTTCTCTGTAATTTTTACAAAAATAAAAGAAACGTTTAATCAAAGAAAGTTCTTCTTTTAAATGGGTTAATGGAATGTTATTTAAACTTGGACCTGACCATGTGTTTCATAGGTGTGTGAAAAATGTTGACGCTTATGATATCATCATAGCTTGTCACGATAAACTAGGAGGTCATTACTCAGCTCAAAGAACTATACACAAAATTCTAGGAGTAAGATACTATTGGCCTCACCTTCATCAGCAAGTAAAAAGATATGCTAGACACTATGATGCTTGTCAGAGAATTGGATAGTCTACCATTTCAACAGAGATGCCTCTACACCCTCATCATCAATTAGTTTTAGAACCATTTGAGAAATGGGGAATTGATTTTACAGGTCCTGTGGATCCTCCTTCCAGAGGAAAAGAATATCTCCTAGTATGTATAGACTATGTGACCAAGTGGGCAGAAGTGGAAGTATTAAGTCATGCAAGAGAAGAGGTGGCAGCTGATTTACTATACTTCAAAATCATGCAAATATTTGGTGCTCCAAGGGAGATAGTCTTAGATTAAGGACCATAGTTCATGTCAAACATGATAAAGAACTTCATGCAAGTATATCAAACTCAACATAGAAAAAAATCTCCATACCATCCACAGGCTAATAGACAAGTTGAAGTCACCAATAGAGAATAAGAAACCATTTTAACCAAGGTTGTTAATTATAGTATAAAGGATTGGGTAGATAAGGTACTAGAATCTATTTGGGTCTATAATACTACTTGGAAAATAACAACTAGATTTTCACCTTATGAATTGGTTTATGGTAAGACGCCCTTAGTATCTATTGAATTTGAATTACAAACTTTGAAAATAGCCATAGAAGTAGGGATTGAATTAGAAGAAATACAGAAAGAAAGACTCTTACAGCTTAATCAACTTGATGAGATGAGGATGGAAGCACTATAAAGAACTGAATTGGTACAACATCAAAGAAAAATTTGGCATGATTCACAAATCAAGTAACAAAATTTTCAAAAATGAGATTGGGCACTGTTGTTTGATTCCAAATTTTAACAATTTAAAGGAAAACTACAAATAAGGTGGTTGGGACCTTATCATATTGAGGAGGTCTTTAAAAATGGTTATGTTAAGTTAATACCTATTGATGATAGTATAAGAGCTCTATTAGTCAATGGACATAAACTGCAGCATTATCACAAACCTCTCAATAAAAAATAATTTGTTCAAAAGATAAAATATCAATTAGCCTTTCTTGATGACTGTGCTTCTTCCAGAGAACATACTCCTTGATGACCCTACATATATATATAAAACAAATAATAAATTACACACACACACACACACACACACACACACACACACACACACACACACACACACACACACACACACACACACACACACACACACACACACACATAGTGAAACTCCTTTCAGGGACACTATTGATAATGCATGCCCAAAAAACTAGCTTGTTGGTTGGTATGCATTCTGAAAAAGGGCTTTGACTAGAAAACCAACAATCGCTGGGCAAAGGGCAAAAAAAAATATAAGAAAAAAAATAGAGAATCTCATCATGTCATTATGATTGCTCATGTTGACTAATCTATACAAACTTATTTGTGAAGGATAAATGATGAGTAAAGGATACATCTAAGGTCAAAGTAAGTAAGACATATCTTCTATTTATCTATGTTTAGTTAACTAATTATATTCGATTTAATTGAGACTTATTCTATGGACAAAACCCAAACTTGAACCTTCTAAAATGGAATGACATGACACATACCATAATGAAGAAGCATGGAAACAATCTACTAAAGGTGTATGGATAAGTGTACATCTTTGGTACAATCAAATGCATCATTACTAATGATAATGATGGGACATCATAAAAAGTGTTTTTTTAAAATGAAGTGATACATCATTGTCACCGTTAAAGTACCACATCATCATTTCATTCAATTTATAATAATGGACAAAACAAATGGCACACTCCATAGAAACATGTGACACTTAACTGTATCAAATCATCATATCAAACTATGGACTCATGTAGTTGTGAAGTTTCATATAAACCATTTCATTTATATAGACTTCAATAGAAGATGGTCTACCAATCTACCATGATTGTTGCCAATAAATCCTTAGTGACTATTACCTATTGATTCCAATAGAATACCGGTCTACACCCCAATTAGAGTTAAAGGAATAAGAGTTGTCTATAAATTTGCATAAAAATGGGATAGAAATTGAGATCAGAGTTGAAGAATGTAGCAAAGTTTCATAAAGACAAAGCTTTTGTGACAGTGTTTAGAGCCAATGGCTGGCTACCTTTCATTGAAAAGTTCTAGGGTTTTGATGAAACAATGGTAAGAGAATTCATCACTAATCTCACCCTTAAATTTTTAGTTGTGAAAGGCATTGTTATTCTTGTTTCAACTCAAATTATAAGCCAAATCATACAAGTTATAGAAGAAGGAATGAAAGTTACAAGAAAAAATTCATTTAGTGATTTAATTAGTCAATTTCATGATAATGAGTAGATTAGGACTTTGTGTCTAGTAGATTGCAAGGGAAAATCAAAAGAGATTAGTAGAAATTCACTTCTTGAGCCTTGGAAATATGTAGCCAAGTGGGTACTCAAGTATATCCTTTGTGAGGAGCAACATAGTCTTTTAGGAGGAGACACCATGAAAATGTTAATACACCTTAAGCATGGGACACAAAACCCTCAGTACAAGATTAACCTCTCATCCTTCTTATATGGTGCCCTTAAAGTTATGACTAAAACTCCTAATGCTGCTCTTAGGCATCATGGCATTATTCACCTAAATATCCAACATCACTTCCTTCAATAAGGACAAGAGGTTTGGGAGGAATTTTAGAATAGTATAGCACAACAAATTCAAAATATGCCTATACAAGAGACCTAAAATTTAGCACATGAACTTTTATCTCTACCTACTGCATCAGTTGAGAAAAAAACTCCAAAGAAAAAAATTTGGACTGTAGTCTCCACATAAATCCCTTCTTCTTCTTCAATATTAATCATAAGGTCTCAAATCCTTGAAGTTTAAAGGTCTCCACAAGAAACTCATGAATCTATAGTGAAACCAATTCCCTTGTTAGGAAGAAGAAAATTGAGATGAAAGGTTGTTACAAAACTTGATAAGACTAAGGTTTTGATGGTTGAGAAGGAAATACAACCAAGTGTAGCTCAGAGAGTGATGAAAAGAAGGAGAAGGGTAATTCTGACGGATGAAGATGAATAAGAGATTGTAGATATTATGGATAGTCTTAAAATGGTATCTCATTCCCCCATACATCAAAATATCCCTACAACTGTAGATGTTGAAGAAACTCCTTTCAAAAGGAACTCTCCAATCATACTGGAGGAGCCAATTCTAGAAGAAGTACCAAACACAACAATGGAATCAAGTATGGGAGAACCACCACCTATCCCTATTGAAACTATAATAGATAAAGGGAAAACTATATGCACAAATTAGAAAGGTGAATTATATAATCTAAATGATCATATTATGTAGTTAACCTTGTAGCTTTCTAAAGTTCAAGCTCTAGAGAAATAACAAACAACTGACATTGCTAACTTGATCAGTCAATTTCAAAATAAGGATCATCTCAACTCATTATTAGTGTAGAAATTAGACACAACATCTACCAATCATGCAACATAACTTCACAGATTAGAGGAAACAATAAAGGAAAATGAAAGTGAACAAATAGATCTTTGGATATATGTAGAAATTTTGAAGAAGGAAAATAGGAGATTGCAGAGTTTGGTAAACTCTTCTAAAGCACCTTCTGATGTTGCACCTTCTCCTCCTAAAGTATTTGTTGACCATAGTTGTCAAACAAGTTGTCTAGGTATTCCTCCCTCTCAAATACTACACAAAATTGAATAAGAATATTACATACTTAAATATAATAATAAAGATGGAACTTATTCAAACAAACTCTTAGAAAATGAAAAGAAAGAATTAGAAGCTAAGGACCAAAATTTAGAATAAAATTTGCAAGATGCATGCAAATTAGGGGAATCTTTTTTGGCATGTATAAATCATTCTCCTGGATATAGTTTATTCTTATTTGAACAATTGTATATATGGTATCATCTAAGGATCTCTTGTCATCTTCCTTATAATATTTTATAGCCAACAATATTTTTGGAAATTTTCTATAGTATTGAACCTGATCAACAGGATTTGCTTTATGAGTTTTATTTGCATGATTTAATCCTATGAGACCATGAGCATAATAAGTTTTTTTATAAACCTTCATGTAGGATAAGTTCAAATGAGGGCATTACATTCTACATTCAAAAATCAACTAGCATGGAAAAGCAGATTTGAGGACTATACAAATCATGCTAAGACTACGGGATTTTGTGTTAGACTAGGCTTTCCTATTCCCAGATTGATCAAATAGAATTTCAACTATGCTTGTTTAAGACATAAGGTTAAAATGCATTATTTAAAATATTTATATGATTTTGCTATTTATTTTGACTTATTTTCAAGATAGAGTTTTGATTCAATGGTGACTATAAGTGTAAATAGATGTGACCAACTTTTAGTACCTCTTAAAAGATGAGAGGTCATGTCTCCAAATAACATAAAATGGATTATGAGGAGAGCTTCCTCAATTTTAGAAATCTTAATAGAGGTAATAAACTCTGGGAGACAATAGAAATGGATTATCATGAGATATAGACTGCCTTTGTTGATCATACCTATTCCAAGATGGTAGAGTTGGGCTCCACAATCAGAGGAGCAATTAAATATATGGAAACAAATGATTCAAGAGCATTAGGGGTTTAAAATCAATTTATAGAAGAATATAATAGATGAATTTGATGAATATGATTTGAGTCAGAGTGTGGAAAGTAGATGCCAAAGCTACAAATGCCAATAAATGATTGCAACGAGACTTGTAAAAGGTAAAGCCTGGGGGAGATGATGAGCTCAGAATATGACTCATTATTGACATGTTATTTCCCTCAATTCATCTCTCAAAGGATATTATCTTATGAAAATCATAGATTGTTAGATAACTATACATGGAAAATAGATACTTGTCTTTTTTATATTGAACCAAATATTAAACCTTTATTTTTTCATTAATGTCTAATACATAGCATATTTTAGTGATTTTTTGTTGTGAATAATGCTTAGGAAGAAGACATAGGAGATTTATAGTAAAATTTAGTTTTGATCTCCATCCAACATAACTATATACTCTGTAGGATTACTTCTAAAGACTTTGCAGGCTTGTTTCTACATACTCTATAGGCTTGTTTCTATGGACTCCACATGCTTGTTTCTACGGACTCTGTAGGCTAATTCCTACCAACTCTAAAAGGTCAATTCCATGGATTCTATAAGGACAAAGCTACAAATGGAGAAGCTGGTAGCTAGATAAGATGAGAGAAAATCATTCCAACTAGAGTCAAATAAGGAAAATACCCACCTAGTATTTAGTAGGATTTCATTTTGATAAAGTTGTATATATTTGGATCTTAGGACTATTATAGGATAGTATATATATTTCATCATAATAATTGGATCTCTTAGAAATCCAATCTCCTATCTTTGGATGAGTGGATCGACCAAGGAATCCTATTTATTTGCATCCTATTTTGAGTTGACTATATTTGTATAAAATGTAAGACTTTTGTCATTAAAAGAGGATATTAGATAATGGAGATTAGATAATAGAGGAAAGATATATAAAAGCATAGTATAAGTTTTAGATAGATTGTAATCATTTTAGTTTTATGAATTATCACTTCAGTTTCTTGTATTGATTAATCTTTTTTCCTAAGTCTGAGAGGAGCAAGGGCCTACTCTCCTTGGAACTAGGAACTTTGTATGGTACTTATGTTATGCTCTATTAACTCTTTGTTATAACTAATTAGAATCTTGTTAATATTTGCATTTATTCATACAAACATAAAAATAAATTCATAGTTTAAAAGGAATTTTCTTATTCCAAAATCTTTTCCTTTCCAAGTAAAGTGTGTTTTCTTTTACAACAAATGTGTGAAGCAAAATTCCTTTTCTAGTTAAACATTTCCATTTCCATGAAAGCGTAAATAGGAATGTGATTTTACTTTCAGGCAAAAGAGTGGATTGATTTGATTAAATAGTTACATTTTCAACAAAAGAGTGAATTAAGTAGTTTAAAACACATTTATTTCATTAGTCAAGGTTAAAATAGGACCATCAAACACCCCCATTAATAGACTTCTAGATCTACCATCCTATACCTTACTGTAGACAGCTTTGGACACTAGCCCTGGTTGATAAGACATCAATTGAACATTGATTAAATGAAGAGTTAAACAACACTCATCATTGACCACTTATCATAAGGTGATATAAAGCGTAAGGGTCTTTTCATAAATTTATTAATGAAAAAAAACATTTCTAGAGTATAATATAATTCATTATGATCTTAAAATGAGAATAAAGGCTTGTGAAGTGAAGAGGAATGAGGAGGATTCCCATAATTTATAGTACATAGGCCACATTACTTTTGTCTAAATTATGAGTGACAAGATAGTTATGGAAAAACTTATTGGGATTGGTAAAGCTCATTATATTAGTTGAGTTCAACTTTGTGTTATCTTCAAAAAGGAATTTCATGATGAGAGAGAATGGATAAGTAAGACAAAGATGATGTAGAGACAAAGTTAGCAAATATGGTACATATTTATATAGGTCAATAGTGTTATATAATCTAATAGGAAGAGAAGAATACATAGTTGTTCAAGTCAACTCTATATTGTAATTATGGAGGTAAAACAGGATTAAAAGGATACATAGTTATTCAATTCAACTATGTACTACTAGACAAAGAACTAAATGGGTGAATAAGAAGACATAATCATACAAGTTGACTATGGATTATTGGTAGGAGGTAAAACATAGTCTATAAGAGACTATATTGACTAAAAATATAGTATTCTAAAATAGGGATTTTTTTCAATATAATTAAAGCAAGAATGAAATAAAACACATAAATAATAATATCAATGTGATTTATCCAATTAGGGCACACAACACAAAACCTTGCACCATCATTTGACAAAGCAAGTTTTAGAAATATAACATGTAATGAGAATAGATCAAGTAATTAAATGAAAAATAAATTAATTAAATGAGAAATATAACATGTAATGACAAAGCTAATTAATTGGTTACCCTATATGTTATTATATTATTATAATTTTTTATTTTTAATGTTATAGAAGAGTTGGTTGAAATAAGGAACTAGAAGGGCAATCTATGCATGGTTTTAGGATGTTTTGACTAAAAGGGATTTGTGTTGAAAATGGTACTAGCTTGGCATTGGGGCCTACCCCTTCACTTCACAATCCTATAATGTTAATTTTGTCAGGTGATTTTCCAACATATACCATTAACAACATATTTATACTTAGATAGAAAACCAAGTTAGCATTCTGATTGGTGATGAAAACAAGGTAGGTAGGCATTAGGAAGATAAATGTTTAAATGTGTTTTTAATTTTATGTGATTTTCTAGTGTGTGCAAAAGAGCAAAATAATGTAAATAAAATGGTAATTTGAAAAACCACCTATTTATACTATGAGTTAATCTAAGCATTCTAATAGTTGAAACAAACATGTGAATTGATTACTAGAAAAATAAATGTTAATTCCTTGATTAAGAAAAATACATAGTCAATTCAATTGACAATATATGAAAACAATATAAAATAGAGTCGATTGAGTTGCTAGTATTATGTAGAATCAAGGTCTTTAAGAATAGAGTCTAATGGGTTGACTATGTCTCTTAGATAGAAGACAAACTACATAACTAGGTTGACTTAGTTATTTATAGGATTACATTTTTAAAGATTGAAAACTTGTGAAAAAATACAATTGGATGAAATAATGAAATCATAGAGAGAGGAAAGAAAGGAGCCTTAGTGGGATTTGAGATGATTTAGATTTCAAATTTTGTGTTGTAATTCCTTAGTTAAATTATGAAAATTGGTTTGACTGGTTAGACCAAGTTATACAAAACCTTGTATGTTGAAGATAAATAAGGAATATGGTTGACCCATTTGATAATGTTTGTTGAAATATATGTTGGAAAAAAGATTTAGAATATAAATTTGATATTTTTGACAATGTATTCTAATCTTGAATTGAAGAAGAGTACTATGTTGACCTATTTGATCTAGTAACTTGTACCTAATGCATACCTACATGGATATAACATAATCATTTTAAAGTGACTATGTGTTAAACCTATGCATAGAATGTTAGAACTATACTGACTGGTTTGATAGAATACTAAAAATATGGAAAAATATATAAAGTAATAAAAATGATGTTGTAAAATAAAAACTAAAAGGGTTAGACTCATGTCAGGTTCACTAGAATGTATGCAAAGGTAAATTCAAATGATCTATAAATCAATTCTATCTCAGAGAAGATAAATCCTACTTACACTCTCGATTATTGATATATTATATATTCAGGGTCATGACCAAGATGGATCCTCTAGACCTAGCCAATAGATCTCTTACCATAATAAATTCACTAGGGAGGGTTATAAAGCCTCTAGTCAAGAAAAATTATGTAATAACCCTAACTAGGTCCTATGTTTTCATATTCACTAAACTAATAACAAGTAAAGTATAATATAGTGCTCACCCAAGATTATGCAAAAAACTGAGGGTAATAAACATTAAAGTAGACATGTGGAGAAGACATATACTCAAGTCAATGTATACAAAATTCTAATGCATAGGAGAGAAATAAAAATGCATATCTATCTACTCTTACAAAAGAGGAACAAAGTTACGAATACTTACCTTTGAATATGAATCTACTAAGCCTCAATCTATCCCTTAGCCAAGGTGATTTACAAGAGGTTGTTGTGGTATGTAAGGATGACAAGGATAAAACCCTAGGATAGAACTCTATGATACACAACCTATCAATTCATCTAAAAGACTTCTCCACTAGAGAAGATCCATATCTCCAAAAAAAGTATGAAATCCTAAGTTATGCTCCATAAGAAGAATGGTGGATAAGCATATGCACAATATTTGTATCTTCTTATTCTCTATTATAAATGATGAAATGGATGTGTTTATATAGGAATATCTAACCCTAGTCCTTTAAGGAATATTAGGCCAACAAGGTCTACCCAATTAAACTTGTAGCATTATTAACAAAAACAAATTAGGTACCAATCTGGGTTGGCCAAGGGTTGACCTCGACCTTAAATAAGTTTTATCTATTAGAGTATAAGGTTGATGGGGATGAAAATGTAATGTAAACTTAAAAAAAGTATTTTAGGCTAGGGAAGGGTTAATGAATGTATAAAATGACTAGATGAGGGTGGAAAAAAGGATGCAAAGCTTAGGGTAATGTTTTTAGATATAAGTGTGTAGATAATAGGGGGTAGTATAAGGAAAACAATCATATGAATCACCAATGTTCTACCAACCTCTTTCTCAATGCACCCCTTAAGGCATACACTCAAAAAGATTAAGACTTGATAGGTTCCTATAAGAGATAAAGCAAAAGTAATTTATAAGGTTGGAAAATATTATGTGTTGACAAAACCTACCACTAATTCTTAACTCAGGATCACCCTTCTTAATATAAAAAATGTAATGTTTTAGCCTAATGTTAAAAATGCATAAAATGAAACTGGTAATTCATTTATGAAAACTTTTAGGTCATTCCCCTGCCTATTTCATCCCTCTAATCATACCTCTGATCACTTTGGTTAAACTTTTAAGAGTAATCTATGGCACAAATTATAGTGATGGGTCCTATAATGTAACTTTTTAGCATTAAATAGGTAACTTCTTGAGCTCCAAATGCCATTTATACATTTAGGACCTCCACTTAATAATTTTTCACTTTAATAACATCTAGATAGTCAGATTACATGTACTCCCACTGCCATGACTTTCAAATCCACTTGAAAGTGCTCTTTCAATACCGTTTAGGAGTGCAAAAACACTAAGTACTTAAAAAGTTAGCTTCTCTTAGATTAATAATATGGAATTATTTAGCGGTACTGCCAACCACATGAAGGTTGATAATCAAGAAAGGATTTATCTATACATTATCCACATTGGCTATACTAATGAGGTGGATTGGTGTTCTCAATAATCAAGAGGATCTAGTTTTCCTCTCCAAGGAAAGAAATCTCTAATTTAAGGTTTTTTTTTAATCATATTTTAAGATGTAATAAGATTTTAAAATGTGACTAGACTTTCTTTACATTATTAAGGTAGAGGAATGGCCATAAGTGGGGATCCTACATTGAAAATTATGAAATATCATGAAGATGCTAGTAAATGCAATGAGATAGGGGTAACTTGAGAGTTGACAATTAGTTACATGTAGGTAAGAAGGAATAAATGTTGAATGGGGAGATAGTTAGACCATGATATCCTAGGAAATATGAATTAAATCATGTCAAACATGATACCCCTATGCATTGAGAAATAAATTTCTCATTTAATAGAGTCAAATAAACATTGGAGGCCTTTCAAAATACCTTATAATAATTGAACTACTTCATAGGAGTTGAAAGCAAGATGGTTGAAGAATAAGTGAAGGATTAAAGGTACAAACATGATGATTTAATATAAAAATTGAATCAAGGAGAGAACCATCCCTAAATATAGGTCAACTCATGAAGGCAATTGACTACATCAAACACATCAAATATCTATGGCATTCCTTCTATGATTTCATTCAAGGAAACCTCATTCCAAGGATAAATGCTACGTACTTTTAACAAGATTTTTTTAGATTAAATAATATTAAATTAGTTACTGACAATGCCAACCACACGAAGGTGAAATCTTATCTGGCACCACTAACCTAAAAATAATTGTTAGTAAGTAATTAAAAAAGAAATTCATATGTACTACCTAGAAAAAACATTTGGTAAAATTGATTACTTATACATTTGAAAATTCAACATACTTGCATATTTCAATACAATGAACCATTAGGATCTACTCTAACATTTAAAGTATCAATAATAGCTTCATGGTTTGACCCTTGAAATTTTCATAGTTTCCTATTTAATGGCCTCCCATGATATTTTTTTAATTGAATATTTGTTGCAATAATCAAATGTGAATAGTGTAGTATCTTCCTATGCATTTAAAACTCTTCAAAAAATGATTGATCTTAATTTTTTATAGGATATAATTGAAATTGAGTCACAATGACTACCATTAACCCAATGTGATAGTCAATGTTTTCTCCATCAATAAATGAGAAAGTCAATTTTTTATTTCTCTCTACACATCAACATCAGAAGTATTAATTTATTCCCTCTTCATTATCCTCATCTTCAATAACGATAAAAAAATGCCATGTATCACAAAAAATGATTTTTAGTGACACTATGAAGATATATAATGAGAATAAATTGTATATAGTGAAAAATATTCTACCTAACTGCACTAGATCAGATACATAGTCAAAGTCATCTGATAATGGCATATATGTAAGTTGCAATGCTATGTGTTGATTGTAATTAGAGGTTTGGAACTCCAATCATCCAGCCACTCTTGTGACTCATACTCATTCCAAACAAATTCCATGCATGTAAAATAAAAACATGCCAAGTGTTTAATATAAAAAGTCCAAGAACTTACATTTGAGCTATGAAATGAGTGGATCTCATTTTAACTCGTTAGAGTCATAAAATATTCATACTTTACCGAGTGTTATTAATCCATTAACTATATACTTTAATGAATAGTAAAATTTGTCTGAGCACCATGACTCATGTTGTCATTACACCATCCAACAATAGTTTTTTCATCTATTAAATCAACACCCTCTGCATATTTTAACTCATCCCTTGCAACATCTCTTTTTACACATGCTCTAACATTGTCATCCTCCCTTTTTCCATGGACAACCTCAGTGAAACTCCAAATTTTTATACACTAGTGGTAATGTGAATCCTATTCAACCAATAAAACATCCATGCAATTTTGAATTGTGATGTGTAATTTTTTGACCACATATAATGTTGATTTAAATTATTGCTCGTTTGAATCAACTATTCATAGAAATTTTAATAATGACCTTCCATGTAATTTGAAAATTTTGATTGGTCATCGATGATATATAAATCATACTCATTTAATATATTTCATTGTTTCTCTATACTATCAGTTACACACAGGAATGCTATATGCATGAATATGGTAACTTGTGATGAGTTGTAGTACTATGATTGAACTTCCATTTGGGGATTAAATGTGTAATTTATATAAAATTTAACTACTAAAACAATAAAACTAATTGAGAATGTATACTTTGTTATATATAAATGTTTTTCCAACTATATAGCCTTGTGTGCATGCCTTGCATACTCATAAATAATTTTCTCCTTAAATTTGACCAAAATTTTGGAAACAAGTACCTTTTTTGTAACAATCTCACACCTTTTAGATTCTTTGTCATATTTACTTGATAATCCATTTATTATATTTTATTAAACCAAATTATTATTATCCAATTTCACTTGTAATATCCTCATGTATATAATATTTTAATGTTGGCAATCCATCTCAAAATGCATCAATTTCTATCTAACATGATTTGTTATAAAATAATTGCCCATCTTGTCTTTCACAAAAACTACTTAGAATAAATTATGTGGCTGATTTTGATGTAGATTTAATGCCACACTCCTAAAAAATTTTATTAGTATGCAAATTATAATGAATATGGTAAAAAAAATCATAATGTATTGAAAATTCAACATGTTGTCTACAACAAGTAGTGCATGTGTGATTTAATTTTACATAAAATGGTTTGGCCATCTCAAAATATATTTGACAAAGATAAATTTGTGGATGATTTCAATGAAAATAGAGAAAAATTGTGTGTGATTCATATCTAATAATTTTTTTGAATGTGGTTCATGGTTATGAGAACCAACTCTTCTTTTCACTACATCTCTTTCATTGGGAAAAACTTTTGTTTTGTCTTTCTAAAATTTATCAACTGTTTTAGAGTATCAAATATAGCCTTGTCATTTCATGGAACTATACCATAAAATTAACATTACTCATTGGTATTAGGTTCATTAATTATTTCACATCTTTCAATTTTTTTTTAATATTTTTATGTTTATATTAAGTATTTATCTTGTTTTAAAAGCATTAATTTTGTCCCTATTTGGCCACTTACTGCACAAGCTGTAAGTATACATCATGAAACATTAAAATCTTGGGTACATGAATTTGGCCTACAGTGGGATATGAATCATGTATATTTTTAATAATTATTTCTTTTCATCATCTATCATGTTAGATTTTCTTAGTCCTAATGTGTACACTATAGCTCTCATCTTAATAAATTTTATCAACAAAACAAATAACTGGCATATTTGACTATCATAATCCAAATAATGAATGAAATTATCTCAAATTTGTTGATCTAGTCTTATTGAATGGAGATTAGACATTTTGTTATGCATTTATTCTAAAATATTTTCATCTACTTTAATTAAGTACTTGTATTTTATAGGCACAATTCTTGGAGGTGTTGTTAATGGTCAAATTTTTTGAGATGACATTTCAATATCATTATTAAATTCATCATTTATAGGTGTGATGACATTTTTTTCATCTTTTATTTCTTCATTATATGTTTCCATGAAATTTTATTGATTGTTAATTTCATGATTATTTTTTTCCATAAAATTTTCTTCATTCATGGGGGGTGAATCATCATACATAGAATCACCATTAACAAAATAAAAAGTTTGGAATTTTGAATGTAATATTACAACATTATCTAATTCATTATTGTCAATTTCATTATTCTTCATTTAGTTATGGTTAATTTCATCACTAGTCAATTTATTGTCATCAATTTCATCACTATTTAATGCTTTATTATCAATTGGTGCATTATATATGGTATTTGGTTCATCAATATTAAGGTTTATACCTTGTATTAAATGAAGTTTTTACATTTGTATCTTATATTTCTCTCTCAGATCTTATAAATCCTCTGGTGTTTTATTATTCAACATATTCCTCTTCCTCAAATGTGATCAATCACCCATCAAGGACAATTGATAGATTTTCAAATGTGGGGTCAAAAGAAGTACATAGGTCTCATAGGTCCCACAGAAGTATGGAGAAAATGTTTGTGGGGAAATAGTTATCAACCTAGGTTAAAAATAGACATTGAAAAGTGATTTTTTTCTATGTTAATAATAAAAGGATGCATAACATGATCACATTATATAACATGATCACATTATTTAATAACATTATGGTGTTATTCTTAATATAGATAAGGGATTAGGGAATTAGTGCATAAGGTTTAGGGTTTAGGGATTGGGGAATTAGGGCATAGGGACTACAATTTATGTTTTAGGGTTTAAGGATTAGGGATAAGGGAATAAGGTTTATTTTTAGAGGTATTTATAAGGTCCAATCTCTCTATGCCATGTGAACCTAATTATTAATATAGTGGATGTTAATTGGGGCCAAATCAATTGGTAAATAGGGAACTTATGTTTTAAAATCTAGGGTATAGTGTTTAGGGTTTATGGTTTAAGGCTTAAGGTTTAATGTATATATGGTTTAGGGTTTACATAGGGTACACTATGTTTTTAGGCTCAATTAGCCCCCAAACCATCACATATTGAGCCAATTAGTCAATTGGAATAATGAGTAATATGATTCAAGCCAAATTAAGTAATGTATATGTATATATATATATATATATATATATATATATATATATATATATATATATATATATATATATATATATATATATATATATATATATATATATATATATATATATATATATATATATATATATACATACATACATACATACATATATATATATATATATATATAAAATTATTACTCTAAATGTTTTTAATTAGTGCTAAACTGGTTGGTTTAATATTTAAAAAGAGGGTATAGGGTTTATGGTTTATGGTATGTAAGTTCTAAGTATAAATATAATTAAGGATAATTTAAATTAGTTTGACATTTTTTTAACTAAATAATGTTTTTTGGGTTGTCATTATACCCCATGTCATCATGTAGATTGAGTGATTAGTCAAATAGGGAAATCAGTCATGTTGTTAACACCAAATTGAGCCTTGTGAACTTAATTCTTAGTCAAAATGATGTTAATTTGGGTTAAAATAAATGGTTTAGGGTTTAAACAGTTTATATTTATACTTTATATTTTAGGGATTGAGAACTTGATGGATTAGGGCTTAGGTTATAGTTTTTTGGGTATATAAGGTATAATGATGAAGGCAATTGGGGAAATTTTGAGCTCTTTGAACTTATATCTATGAGTAAAGAATGTGATTTTGGGCTCATTTATCCCTCAAATCATCAGAGATTGATCTAATTAAGTCAATTGTGGTAATCAATGATGCAATTTTAACTAAGTTGATCCCTGTGTACTTAATTCTTACCATAAAGGATGTTAATTGGGGTTAAATTGATTGGTTTAGGGTTTAAGGTCTACAATTTGAAGGATTTTGGTTTATGGATTATGGATTAAGGTTTAAGTTAAATGGTATATGGTTTAGGGATTAGTGTATAGGATATAAGATCCAATCACTAAGGTAAATTGAAGAAAATTTGCACTATTTGTTCACCTATTTGTGATAATTTCCTTCATGTTTGCATTTTTGATAGAAGTTGGGTTAGTTAAACCATACATTTTTGTCATACAACATACAATAAAGTAACCCATAAATTTGGTTTAAGGGCTCAATTTTTCCCAAATCACATCCCTAATTACAAAAATTGACTAATTAGATCAATTCATGACAAAATCAAACTTAATTTTGGTCCAAATCATATCTTCCTCTTGAAGGGGTTAAAATTAGCCTCAAATGCCTCCCTTATTAAATCAATCAATTGTTTGGTTAATTATATATGACATGACATTAGAGTTAATTTGAATCTAAATCACATCATATAGAATTTAAAATAGGTTCATGTGGCTCATTTTGAGACTAATTAAGGATTATGGATTATGGATTAGGGTATTAGTGCATATGGTTTATGGATTAGGGAACAAGGTTTAAGTTTAAGGGTGTATATAGGGTCTAATCACTCTATGCCATGTGAACCTAATTCTTACTACAAAGAATGTTAATCAAGGGGCTAAATTGATTGGTAAATAGATAAAGTCTATGGTTTAGAACTTAGGGTATAGTGTTTAGGGTTTATGTTTTAGGTCTGATGGTTTAATGTATATATGGTTTAGAGTATACACAGGTCCACTATATTTTTGGGCTCAATTAGCCCCCACATAATCACAAATTGAGACATTTAGTCAATTAGGATAACGAAAAATGCAATTTGAGCCAAATTAAGTAATGTATGTACCTAATTACTACTCTAAATGATGTTAGTTAGTGCAAAACTAATTAGTTTAGGATTTAAAATATAGGTTAAATAGTTTATGGTTTAGTGATTAAGACATATATAGATTAGGGTTTAGGGTACATAGGTTCCAATTGTAAAGATAATTAAGGATAATTTGAATCACTTGGACCTATTTATGACTATAGAATGTGTTTTTGGGTTATCAATATATTCCATGTCATCGTGCAAATTGAGAAAATTAGTCAAATGAGGAAATTAATCATGTGATTGAGGCCAAATAGAGCTTTTGAACTTAGTTATTAGTTTAAATGATGTTTAATTGGGATAAACTAATTGAATCATGTCTTAAAGTGTTTATATTTATAGTTTATAGTTTAAGGATTATGAATTCCAGGGATTAGGGATTAGGGGTATAGATTTTAGGAAATATAAGGTACACTCATGAATGTAAGTGGGGTAAATTTGATATCCTTAAACCTATATCTATGAATAAATAATATTATTTTGGGCTCAATTATCCCACACATCATCATAGATTCACCCAAATAAGTTAATTGCATTAATGACTAAGGTAATTTTGACCAAATTGATCCTTATGAACCTAATTATTACTATATATAAGATGTTATTTGGGGATAAATTGATTGGTTTAGGGTTTATAATTTAAAGGTTTTAGGGTTTAGGTATTATGTATTAGGGTTTAAGGTAAATGGTATAGGGTTTAGGGTTTAAGGTAAATGGCACATGGTTTAGGTTTTAAGATATCAAATATAGGGTCCAATTACTAAGGTAATTGAAGAAAATTTGAGCTTCTTGTTCACCTATTTATGGAAACTTCCTTCATGTTTTCAATTTTGATGAAATTAGGGTGAGTTAATTCATACATGTTGCATACATTATATAATCGATTGAGAAATAAATTTTTTTTAGGGGCTCAATTTTACCCATATCACACCCCTAATGACAGAAATTGACTACTTGTGTTAATTCATGATAGAATCAAACTTAATTTTTCCCCAAATCATATATCCCTCTTGAAGGGGTTAAATTTGTCCTAAAATACCTCCTCAATTAAATGAATAAAATCTTTGGTTAATTATATATGACATGACATTAGGGTTAATTTCACTTCAAATCACATCATATATAATTTATAATAGGTTCATGTGGCTCATTTTTAGACTAATTAAGTATTAGGGATTAGGAAATTAGTGCATAGGGTTTAACGATTAGGGATTAGGGAACAAGGTTTATGTTTAGGGGTGTATATAAGGCCTAATCAGTCTATGCCATGTGAACTGAATTCTTACTACAAAGGATGTTAATCAAGGGACTGAATCGATTAGTAAATAGGGAAAGTTTACAGTTTACAATTTAGGGTATAATGTTTATGATTTATGGTTTAGGTATTAGGGTTTAATTTATATATTTTATAGGGTGTATATAGGTTTTGATATATATTTGGTCTCATTTGGACACCACATCATCACAGATTGAGCCAATTAATCAATTAGGATAATGATAAATGTGATTCAAATCAATTAATGTATATACCTAATTATTACTCTAAATGATGTTAAATAATTCTAAACTAGTTATTATAAGCTTTAAAATATAGGGTATAGGGTTTATGGTTTAGGGCTTGGTGTTTAAGTCCTACAAGATTTAGGTTTAGGCTACACAAGGTCCAATTAAAAAGATAATTGAGGATAGTTTGAACCACCTGGACCTATTTGTGACTATACAATATGTTTTTGGGTTTTCATTATAGCCCATGTCATTTTCCAAATTGAGTGAATTAATCAAATGGGGCAACTCGTCATGTGATTTAGGCCAAACTGAGCCCTATGAACTTAATTCTTAGTTTAAATTTTTTTAAATTGGGCCAAATTGATTGTTTCATGGTTTAAAGAGTTTATATTTAAGGTTTAAAATTTAGGGATTAGTAACTCTAGGGATTATGGCTTAGGGTATAGGATTTAGGGCATATAAGGTACACTCATGAAGGTAACTGGGGGAAATTTGAGCTTCTTGAACATAGATCTGTAAGTAAAGAATGTGATTTTAGGATCAATTGTCCCCCACATCATCAAAAATTTATCCAATTAAGTCAATTTCAGTAATGAGTGATGTGATTTCGACCAAGATGATCCCTAGCAACCTAACTCTTACTATATAAAGGATGTTAATTGGGGAAAAATTGATTGGTTTAGTGTTTAAGGTCTATAATTTAAAGGGTTTGGGGTTTATGTATTATGTCTTAGGGTTTAAGATAAATGGTACAAGGTTTAGTGTTGAAGTTATATGGTACATGGTTTATGATTTAAGATATCAGATATAAGGACCAATCAATAAGGTAATTGAAGAAAATTTGAGCTACTTGTTCACATATTTATGATAATTTCCTTCATGTTTGCATTTATGATAAAATTAGGGTCAATTAAGCCATACATGTTGCATACATTATACAATCAATTGAGACATAAATTTATTTTAGGGGCTCAATTTTGCCTAGATCATGCCACTAATTCAACAAATTAATTAATTGGATAAATTCATGATAAAATCAAAATTAAATTATTCATAACCATATCTTTATCTTGAATAGGTTCAAATTGGACTCAAATGCCTCCTCGATTAAATGAATCAACTCTTTGGTTAATTATATATGATGTGAAATTAGGGTTATTTCACTTGAAATCACATCATATACAATTTAGAATATGTTTATGTGGCTCATTTTGACCATAATTACCTCCATAATTGAACTAATCAACATTTACATTAATTAGATAATGGTATTCATGTTTATTGAGCTCAAAAACACATTATATACATGTA
>JARHVA010005184.1:1215000-1237500 GCA_037957365.1 Torreya grandis | reverse complement strand
TAATTTGAGCACAAATCTTTTCAAGATTCAAAAAATACAAGTTATGAGTATGAAAAAATGGATTTTACCCTCTCTTTGGTGGGTAAATTGAATTTTAATGGCTCTTCTAAAGTAAATATGGATTTGGTGGATGAGGGATGGATTGTAAGGAATATTAATGGTAATTTCATTACTTCCTTTTCTATAAATTTCGATTTCCAAACTAGTCATGCTATGGAAGCTTTGGTTTCACTATGGGGAGTCAGATTAGCTAAGGAGGTTGGAAAAAATAACATCTGCATTAAAGGAGACTCTTAAATATCATAAATTATCTTCTTAGAAAGAAATCTCCAAGTTGGACAATTAGCAATATCATCTTAGAGATTCATGATATTATGGAATGTTTCTAGTAAACTTTAGTTACACATACTTTGAGGGAGGGCAGTAAAGCTATAGATTGGTTTGAAAATATGGGAACACAAATTTTTCTAATTAGTTTAATTATTTTGATGTACCTATACATATTCTCCAAATAATCAAGGATGATAGGTATAGAATTTTATTTTATTTTTTATGGGAGATTGAAATATCATTTTTATAATACTTTATTACATGTGGCATTTTATATTTATAACAATGCCAACATTAGTAATATTACTTTCATGGTTAGTATTTGCCTTAGTAACTATAGTTTCATGATTAATAATTTCCATTACATGCATTTGGAGTTGTTGATACATCATTGCAAAATTATTCATATCTACATCAATGGCTGCGCGAAGTATTTTTGGTGCATAGTAATTGATGGTAGATCATGGTGGTGTATCTTCATGCTTTGTTTCAATCTTAACAATCATAGCATTGACATAAGGGGGATTTATGGTTTAATTCTAGTTCCTAATCACTTGAAATTGGCCTTGGTTGTTGTTTATCTCTGGGAGTGTGGTATCAAAGATTGGATATATGTTTGTTTATGCCTACATATTAATAGGAAGGGATGGGACCTTTGACATATTGAACCATCTTTGATTAAACTAGTGAAGAAAAAAATAATTGTTTGAAGGATCTTCGAAGATGGTGGTTTAAAAAATTTATAGAAAGGATATGTGGTATTGAAACTCATGTTTCCTTACAATTTTCTCATGGATGGAATGCTCAGATGGTAATAATGGTGGATATTACCATAGTAGTCTCTAAGGAACTAATTTCCTAGGTGACATACATGAACACTCACGGATGAAAGTATTAATGAGTAAAAAGTATAGGGATAATTAAATAAATTAATTCTATAATCCCAATGAGGTGCCTTTTCATTACCAAGGTGGATGCGTTTGGGAAGCACTACATACTCCATATCTTGAATTTACCCAACAAATTATAAATTACATCACATTATATGAATGGTATGGATTAGTATTTTCATATCATTTTTATATTTTAAACCATTTAAGCCACACCATTTTGGTTTCCATTCATTTTCAATTGCTTGTGTATTTGGAACACTCTATGACTAAAACTCACCTAGGAAATGCCCCTCTTCCTTGTCACCAAGACCTCATTTTGTATTTGTACAATCCTACTAAATAAATTGGTTTTAGTCCCTCTTCAAACATATAGTTGGCAAATCCTTCGGAGGAAATGAAATATACTTCAAAAGGTATGGGTAAAATCCCTAGCCATAAGACCATCTCTATCAAGATACTAACTAAATACCACACTTTTATTCCCTCTAAATGCTCTGTTAAGAAGACCAAGGATTTTGTTGTTTCATATTTTGATGACTATGATGGCAAGGTTAAAGATTCCAAATCCAAAGAAGAGTAATTGGGTTTGTCTATTCAAAACCCAAAGTAAGGTACTAATCTTCATGTTGAGATGACCAAATTAAAAAAGGATGCTTTACCTATAGAAATGCATAGGATGGACAAAAAATATATGGTATAAGATGTTGATGTATCTATTAATGAGGTCCATGATAAGATAAAATATCTAATTGGGGACGTTGAGCTTAATAACATCTTGTTGGCTTGTGTTTCAAGGACAAGAATATTGAGGTTGCTACTACTAGTTATCAGCAACACAAAGTTTTTGATGGAGATCAAAGTATGAGATTTCAAGACTTGGAGAATAGAGTAGAAAGGTTGTATAATGACAAGAATATTATTTAAGATAACAACAAAAACTATTGAAGATGATCAAGATGACCATATGAAACTATATTTCTAAAATAAATGTGCTTATAGAATTTATCAAACTTGGAAATGAATAATAAGTTAGAGTCAGTTTGAGTAAGAAGAAAAGAGGAGCTAACAAAGGTAAGTAAATGGACATTAACAAAAACATGGTGGAGGATATTGAAAATTTCATCAAAAACATGGTTAAGGAATGGAACCATGTCATTAAAGGACATAAATATGTAATCTATTTTGTTTTTTATTGCTTTTGGGTTGTGATTGTCTT
Organism: Torreya grandis; assembly: GCA_037957365.1. Taxonomy (NCBI): domain Eukaryota; kingdom Viridiplantae; phylum Streptophyta; class Pinopsida; order Cupressales; family Taxaceae; genus Torreya; species Torreya grandis. The sequence continues at coordinate 1,235,061 of JARHVA010005184.1, read as the reverse complement.
GTTTCTTTTTTATATCTTTGTTGTATGTTCAAAACTATCTTAATGTTCTTCTATTAACTCTCTAATTTTATTTCTACTTCTAATCTAGGGTATAATTTTTGTAATGGGGTAGGAACCAATCAGAACCCATACATTGACCCATAGTAAAAGGGTGTAGCTCCCTTCCTCCAAAATCAGATTTACACTTTATGAAAAAAATAATGTATCACCTATGTATAAATGTATTTTGGATTCAATAGCTCTCAACATATGAGTATGAAAGATCTCTTTTTCATACTCTTGAGAAAATATACATAAATAAATTTTTTTGTGTGAATTTGTAGTCCTCTAGTTGTTTAAAGTGAAGCATATGTTGAGATGGATAATGACATATTCAACAATGTTGTCCATGTTCCGTACTTGTCTACAAACATCATATCCATTTATCCTACCAAACATTTAGGTGAATCCAAAATCATTAAGTTTACACCTAATGATGTCATATTAAATGAAAAATAACAGTCTACTAAAATATCCAATGGAAAGGTTGGTCATACAAAAATATTGTACAAATTTGATAATTTTGTGTTTACTCAACCATGACGAGTCATGTTTGTTAAGGTAAATGTCTTGGGTAAACTTCAGGATTATATATTTTTCACCTTAATTATCACTCATTATAGTACCTCATTAAGAATAACATGGTTCTTATTTTACCAAAATTTTCTATCAAATTTGGATTTTGTTAAGGCTATGTACTTAGCAAAAAAATACTCATTAATTTCTTAAATAAAAATCTTAGAGTGTTAGTGAAAGTTTATACTTAGTTAATAGTGATGTCATGGCATTCCCTCATGTATATTTTCATAAAAATAAAAAAAATTATACATTCATTGAATATTTATCACTCAAAAATTGGATATGATATTATTTAATTGATGATGTCTTTGAGCACTTCATATTTTATAAAAGTATTGTATAAAAACTTATAAATATAAATATTGAATGTCTCATAACAAACAAAGGAGGAGATATTTTCAACAATCATATGGTAATTTTTTTTGAACAAGCATGCATTCAACTTCAACATTAGTTTTGATACATGCCTCAATATAATGGTGTATCTAAAGACAAGTATCACACATGTAAGGAAATGTAAAATTGCATGGTAATCTAGTGTGAAGACTAAATTAAAAATCACATTCCCCACTACATAGTGTAAAACATCATTCCTGAATAAAAATGGTTAGGTTTCAAACCCCATGTTTTTCATTTCAATATTTTTTGGATGTAATTCTTTGGAACATATCAAATATGATAATTCTAAATAAATTAACTAAAGATTCATACTTGTATTTTTTATCTATTATAAAGATGTGAAGGCATGTTTTATTATTATTCTAGGCATGACTAAATTAATTTATGAATTGTATGTATTATTTAATGAATAATCTTAGGCTTATGATCAAACATCTACTTTTCACTTTCCATTGGTTTATGATGATCCATAAAAACTTATGATGTGTATTATGAAGAAAAATGCATTTTCAATGAATTCCATTACGAGTTTAATTGTATTATATATTACGATCCATAGGGGGACAATTGGACCCCCACTACTATTAGAACACATAGTTCCATCAGTAGTGCCTAAATTCATTTAGAATTCACTTGCACAACCACCATGCATCCTCAACCAAAATGGGTTTGCATACTTTGGGATTCAGTTGGTTCATTGGTATGAGATCCAATGTATTCCTACATGAATGTATCATAACATCAAATTTTTCTCCAAAATTGTGACATAATTCATAGATAATTATGATCTACATACTTACCATGAGGCTCATAAACATGTATTAAATGGAAGGCAGATAAAATATACCCTCTCAATAATAATAACACTTGGGATTTTTTTCCACTTTTAAAATGAAGAAAATAAATGGTAGTGAAAGTGGGTGTAATACACCAAGGATGTAGAATATGGGTTTGTTTCTAACTATAAATATTAGTTTGTAATATATGGCTTTTCACAAGTTGAAGGTGTAGACTATCATAGAAACTTTGCTCCAGTTTACAAGAAGAATTTCATTAGGAATGTACTCTTTTTTTTATAACACATGGAAGGTAAATCCATCAGGGTTATTTCAAAATAAATTTATTGTATTGTGATTTGTAGGAATAAATCTACATGGCATAATGTTCTAAGTTTGATAATAATGATAACTCCAACTATGTGAAAATTCAAAAAAAAATACGTGTATGGATTTGAAAAAGGATATCGATCTTAGCGTGAAAATATATAAATGTTTTTAATAAATCTAGTGTTACACAGAATCCCTCCAACCATTAAGTCTACACCCAGAAAGTAAACAAGAGACTCCTAATTTTGGTCGTCTATGTTGATGACTTAATCATTACAGAGAGTTCCACCAAGAATATTCATGATGTAAAATGATAATTAATGAAGTAGTTTAAGAGGACCAAATTGTGATTGTTAGACATTTTACTTAGTATTCATATCTCACTATCAATTCTTTTAATTATTTAGTCGAAGTATGCTCAAGACATATTTTGCTAATTCAACATGGAAAACCAAAATTCCACCTTGAATCCTTATAAATTTTGAGTCAATATTTATACCAAGTGTTATCTATTTGTTGGTGGTACACTTTAGAAAAACTTGGTGGGAATTCTTTTATACTTGACTGATACTCATCTTGAATTTTCTTTTGTTGTGAACCTAGTGTCACACTATTGTGAAAAACCACATGATAGCCATTAGAAAGATAGAAAGAACATTATAAGGTAAATTAATAGTACTAATAATTATTATTAAGTATTCATCATGCTACAAATCCTTGATTTATGATTACATTTCTAGTGTAAAACTAAAACTTGTAGGTCACATACGGAACTATTAGGATGGAGACCCAAATGATTTCAAGTCAACCCCAAGATACATCTATCATCTTGGGGTAGGTCCCATGACTTGGTATTTTAACAAATAGACTACCATTGATTTTTGTACTATAAAATTTAGTATAGTGGAGTTGTCACTACCTATTGTGAATTAATTTCGATTTGGTGCTTAATTTCTAAGTTTACATTTCCATAGACACAACCCTTAACACTTTGGTGTAATAATCAAATTTATATCCACTTATGTCATATCCATTTGGAGCACCAAACCATAAAATACATTGAGAATCATATGCATTAGATATGGAAAGTGATACAAGATATGTTTTTTGATCTTAAGTATTTTTAAATATATGATCAGGTTGTCGACATCTTTAAAAATCACTTTATTGAGGCCAAATTTGTTTATCTCGGGAAACTTTTAGGAGTAAAGGAATATGTCTTCAAGGGAACATAGTTCAGTGATTCATCTTTCTTTCCCTTTACCAAAACACATATCTAGGGGGGATGTAACTGTATTTATTTACTCATACACTCTTGTATAGTTTTAAGATGTACTTGTGACATTATATTGTAAACATATGGATAGACACTTATTAATTGAACACTTATCCATTTTTATCATTAAAAACTACTATCAATTAAATATTTAACTAGTTGACTTTCAATAATAATGGTAAAATATTATCATATGGAGACTTGTTTTGAAATTATACTTAAAAGAAGACTTATTCTACAAGTAATCTACTCTATCACCCTAACCCTAACCTCTTTATTAACTAAATAAGAGAATGGAGGGTTAGTGGGTAAGGTACATAATGAAATAGAATTGATGTTGTTATAATGGTGAATATAAACCATAACTATTAATTGATATTTATGATAACTATACTAAATATGTGTAATGTATTTCATTAAGATTTAATTATATTGATCTATTCCACATATTGTGGATGCTTATCATATTGTACTTCGAGTGATTTGGGATAATACCTAGTGGTTTAGTATTTTTGGCATGTGATTGTCCTATGTTTTTTCTAGGATATAAACATTCATCATATTTAGAAAATACGTTATTATTCACATTCAAAAAATGTGATTTTTTTTTGAATTTTGATAAAGCTTGACAAAAAACTTTCAAGTAGATTTTAAAATATGAGGTCCTCATTACATTTCTTGAGGATTTGGTGATTGGTATTGAATGTAGGAAGCATTCTAAGAAAAAAATCTAGTTTTGTCTTGTCCTACACAAGTCAAATGCAGAGCAATGTGGAGCTATGTTAGATGTTTTTGTATGATTCTCAATATGCTATAAATTACTAAAAAGGTTGTAGTTTGAGTGGCGAGGATGATGGTTACTTGTATCCATCCACTAGGGCACAAATACCTCTAGGTACCCGACATGCAGAATCAAATGGTTATGGACAAAATTGTGCCTTGGATGACTTTGACAGTATGGTTGCTTCTTATTCATGGTTGCTTATCCAAAAGAGCTCACTAATTTAGATGTACGCTTACTCATCATTGTAATCTACAATATGTTTATTTTTGAAATATGAGATGAGATGCCAACATTCTCAACAAATTAGTGATTCTATGTGAATGCTGCTTATTGTGGCATGCATAAAAAATATATATACTAGAAATTTTTGTGATGCTATATGACATTTGTTTTTATTATCCAATATTATTAGTAATTAGCTACTTGTTCTCATTTATCCAATCAATTTTATGCTTTAAAATTGTGAAATTTCACAACCCGTAAGTCATGTACCATACATGTTAATTGACATCCACATTATCAAATATCATTTTATATAAATTAATTATTAATTGGTCCCCTACATTAATGATCACATTTATTGTAAATAAAATGAACACAAAGTCCTTTGTGTTAGCTTCGTTCATGGATACTCTATTGTGACACCCATTAAGGATTGTCGGAATGGGAAATTAAAAGATAAAAATAAACTTACAACAAGGTTTATTTCTTCTTTCCTCATTTTAAAAAAAGTCACTTTTCTCCTCATCAAATCCTGGTTTTGAAAATTTGGTTGGTGTTTTTAATGTTTTTGGTTGGAGTTGATAATGTTTATGACAATTGTAAGGTCTTATTATCGCTTTTTAGTATGATATTAATCAACAACATCACAATAAATTTGGTATACAAATTAAGGTTGTTGATCTTCTAATGCATTTCACAAAGTAACCTCCACTTCATCTAAGACTTCTTTCAATTTGACATTCATATGAGAATCACTAAATTAAGGTAGGCTAATTAACTAGCAAGCCATCACATTATAGATCCTTTTGAAAAGGAGTAACCTTTAGGAAGAGGATTGAATACTTTATCGATACATGACAAAAAAAAAAACTTGTCATTAAATCCTTTAAATTTCAATATGTCTCCTTTAAACACATTTATAATTATTCCTTCTGCAACAATTTTGAGATAATCAACTTGACTAAAACTTTTATGAAATTAAAATTATATTCATTGCAAAGTATACCTTCTAATTGGTCAATCCCTCTACCTTCTAATGCACATCCTATTTTTATTTTTATAACTATAAATTTTGTTATCAGCCAAGTTAAAATTGTGTCAAGTTGCAGTAAGATCAAACAAACACTAAAGGAATTCACTACCTTTTCAACAATTAAACAAAATTTATGGGATCTAATTTATCTCGAAAACTTTTAAGTATTATAATGCTAAGAGATTTAAACCCTTCCACTGTCATTGAACTTGGAAGAAATTTATGTTTAAAAAATCAACTCTTATCTCTAGGACCGGTATTATCGATATTTTTATTGTCATCACTGTCATCCTCTTTCATAACACTGTTATCCTACGAGTCACTAGCTAAAGTGGACGGTATATAATCAATACGAACATATGGTATTGATGAATTTACATGTTTAAATATATAAATTTTTTCTTAAGTGATATAACATCCTTTATTCATGATATGTGAAGATTTATAAGCGATAAACTAGATATGGAAATTAAACTTTCCCATCCAACAATATTTACACGGCCAAAACATGTTGGCTCTTTGTTCCTTCCAATGATTTCGTGATCTCCAAACATGTGACAGTATAATTTGAAAATGATTTTTTGTATTCTTTGCACGATCATCAAGATCTCTGACGATGGTAAATTGTGTTCTCAATTATCCTGACATATTCGTTCTTCCACAATCACAACAATATTCATAATCAATAACATATTAAAAAAAAACCCAAGCAAATCAGATTTATAAGAAGGCCATTGCAGCACATAAATTTATTGTGCAGCACCTTTGTATTATATAAGTGCCATCAACTTCTTTTACACAGAGAACGAACCAACAGAATAGAAGGTTTTGCATGTGGCAGTAATTATAGCAAGAATTCCTATATTGCTTATTATACCCGACCCATTAAGAAATAGCTGGAACATAAGTATCCATGCGTTTGCAGTGAAGAAGGTACTTGAAGCTGGTTAAAAGCTAACAAATTTTAATACTTTATGATGGACAAGTTTAGCAGTACTCATTAACTGATTGATTTTAATTAGATAATCAATCAATTTTTTTAATATTTAATATTTTCTTATATAAATTTATGTGATTAATTGAGAGTGTGAACTTCCCCAATTTATAAGTGCCAGTTAAGATCAATCCTTGAAAACTATAAAATATAAATTACCACTCTAATATAAAACATTCTCACCAATAGGTTGCCTAAGAATGCTTGGAAGAAGAACAGCGGCGTCGTTTTGATAGAGGACAAGAATGGTCTGTGTTATCAGAAGTTATAACGCTATGACAGGAACGACAGATGGTTGTAGGTGCTGCAGGAGGTTGTGTTGTTTTTGCCGGTTTCAGAGACTTCATTTTTGCTATCTCTTTGTGGAGTCTTCTGTTCTCATCTATTAACAACTCGTAGCACTTCTTCCACATTTCACAATCACTTTCTATTTGCTTATACTTGTTCCTGAAAATGCAGCGAAATAAACTGAGTTTCAACAACTTCAATATTCTTATTTTAGAGCAGCCTTAAAATGGCACCGACAGGTGCCATTTTATACCAAATAAATGTATGGGTGGATAATTACCTTGCCCTCCTATTTTGAAACCAAACTTCAACTTGTCGAGTGCTGATTTGGAGTTGCTTGGCCAGAGCTTCTTTTTGCTTCTGCAAACCAAATATAAAACATTTATAGAGACATTATGTATTGATATCCCTCAAAGCTACAGGAAGATCCAAAAATGTAAAATATCACACATGTAAACACAAAAATCTTCATTATTTATTTTCAATATTTATTTTCAGATTTTCATTATAGTTCATGTTAGTTTTGTATACTACCTTTTCAGACATCATATAACAGAATCTCATTGATCTAAACCACGAGCATTGCAAACCCTTGTTTCCAAAATATAACAGATTTCTTAAATTCTAACAAATTTGATAGAGCATCATCTACCCTAATTAAGCTAGATCATAGGGGAGCTTATAAAATTCTCAATTGTTTTGAAAGTTAATCCTCTAATTAATTAAACGATGAATAATCCATTCGAATAGATTTTGAATGTCTGATATTATCATCTCACAAATTAAATTACATGCCTGTTGATTTAAAATTAATACATTAAAAAATTATTACCTTTATTTTAGATTTAATTTTTAATGATTAAATCACAAATGAATCATACATTTTATATTTAATTGAACTGTGAAACCGAATATTTATATGGGTCATTGCATTAAACACGTACTGTTATTTTTTGGAATTATACCTAAATATATGCCTTAAAACAGTCAATTTGCAGGCCTGGTTACAGAGAACATTTGTTTCATAGTTTGGGAGTTTGTACATTATGAAAAAATCAATAAATGGTTTGTAGTTTAACAATAAAAATGATAGTGAAAAAAGTATTGTTTAATTATTTATTAAAATATGAAATTTAAGTAATATTAAAAAAAAAAAAAAGGTTGAGATATGTTTTAGATGAATTTGGTGGAATAAATACTTTTCAATCTTTAACATTAAAATTTCAATAAAAAAATTAAATAAAATAAAATAAACTCAAATTAAATATAAAACAATATAAATATTGTTGCCTAAAATATCTAAAATTTTAGAGATCCAGGAAAGAAAACAAATATAATAAATTCTGTCGTAGTAATAATGGAGCAAACAAATGTAACATTAAATACTAAAGGGTTCGCTTACATTATTCAGAGTGTGGTTCAGCTGATAGCATTCTTCCATAATAGCGGATTCTTCTATTGACAATTTGTGTTTCTTTCTAATACCGTCCTGTTCTTGATTGCCGACCAAACTTTCCTGAACATCACAATCTTTATGCCTATCATGATGTTCGTTAGAGCAGGAGGAGGCAGGAGGTGTTTTATTGACGTCGAGGATATTTTTCTTGCACATTTCGGATTCATCATCTGCAGTAAACAATGTTTCTTAGTATAGCACAGAGTAAAACTGAAAACGCAGATAATGTGGTTGTGCAAAATAAATAAATAAACTATTTACTGGATGGTTTTTTCGCCCCTGAAGGAGTACCAGAAGAAGAAACCAAATCATGATGATGAACCGGGACTAATGGCAGCTGATCTAACTGAAGCGCACGAAGAGGAGAAGTAGGGCGAGCATTGAAATGCCCCGCTAAACCAATACCCAATTCCAGATCCAGCAGTTTACCGCAATCATTGTCGCCCATATTCAAGAAAAAAAATACTCAGAGACTGATACTGGTGCGAGATGAATGAAGCGAAGTGAGAGGATAATTTGTAGGAGAAGGCCAACAAATATCATACATTATTGCCTCATGGGAAATCCACACTTTTGACCGCGACGAAGACAACAATGATTCCCACGACGAGATTGATGGTTTAGATATCAACTAGACAGAGCATCATCGGAATTGAGTGCGGATATATAAAAACACAAATGTTGGCCATGACTATGTTTCCTCTCCTACCTGTCTACAGACTTTCCAACACCTACGAACAATCAATCCCAATGAATTTGCAGTGTAATTTGTTTTTATGAATCTGTGAAATCTTTTTTGTTTAGAACAATTTTCACCATTCCGAGACATTCAAATCCCCACCCCGTTTTAAACGGTCATGCCACTAACCATGATTTTCTATTCTACAATAATCTTATGTTGATTTCTTAGGTAATATTGATTCCTATTGGTTTAAAAAGATCTTTAAAAGCAAAAAAAACAAAACAAAAAAAAAATGATTATCAATATTAAAAAATATTTTTTTCATTTTTAATTAATTAATATAATCTAATTATAAAGAAAGAGAAACCCATAATTTCTTGAAAAACTTAAATTTAATGATCAATTTTAATGGTAATTTTTTTTAATTATAATTATTTATTTAACATTAATTTTTAAATGTAAATATAATTAATTTTTAAAAAGAGAAATAATTAAAAATACATATTTATAATAATTTATAATTAAATATTTAAAATTTTATTTTTTATATAATTCAATCATCTTAATCATGTTTTATATTAAAAACAAACAAAAACAAACAAACATAAATACTAACTATAAATTTTAAATCCGAATATCAAATAAAATCTACTCATTCTCACAATTTAGAGTTGTGACATGTTAACTCCTTTCATAAAAGTCAATTTAAATCTTTTACAGAATAGAAATCCTTATAATTGATATTTCCTTTTTTCCGATGCCTATGTCAATATTTTTTTTCTATTAGTGAAAGAGTTTGTCATCGACAATAAGGGCAAACACTCTAGAAACTTCATTTGATTCATCAATGTTGAAGATGAGAGTCAAATCTAACCTTGTGTTTTGAAGCAGCGATTATGATGTGTAAGGGTCACATTGGATTTATCATGGTATGATTTTATTCATTTTTTATATCATGTTTCTTGGAAATTGTTATACATTTTAAGAGCACAATACATGATCTGATAATAACATAGAATATTACATAGTTTGATGTAGACATTTAATTTTGATACAAATAATTATTTATAACATTTATTGTTTTTGTTAATTATAGGTTAAAATATTATTCTTTATTTTATATTTTTTTCAATTTTTATATTTTAAAAAAATTCTTATTTTTAAAATATTTTAAAGTTTTTTTACTAAAATATATATTATATTATTTTGGGTCTTAGAAATATTACATTCCTTGACTTGTTTTTGGGTCTTTTGTAGATCTTAGGTTTTTTTTTTTCCTTCCACTTATTATACATCAACTTGCATGTCAGTAAATACATAATTTAAATTTTAAAAGTCTAAAAATACATAATTATATTAGTCCATATAAAATGTCAATGAATTTGTTAAGAAATCAATGTCAAACATAAAATATATATTGTATATCTATAAAAGCAAAAGTAATTTATTATCTCATTATTCAATCACTTTATCACAAAAATGTATATAAATTCAATGTAATATCATTATACTGCTTTATTGAACATGCATCATACTTTGCATGTTATTTTGAAACTTGTACAAGTATTCTAAGAGCTTGATAAAAATCAAGAAAAGGAGAACATATACCCGCTATTTGTTTTCCTAATATGTTTTCCCTATTAATTTTCTAAAAGTGCAACTTCAAATTTCTAAAAATGATGTTTTTCATTTAGAAACATGTGGATGATATTGGTGAGTTGTCTTTGTTTACTCTTATTTTATAAGTTTTGTTTGTCTCATTGTTTGGACTCTCCTATGTTTTCTTATTCTAATGATTGTCTCCATATTTATTTAAAATTAGATATTATTTTCCCATATCTTATTATTTATCACATTATAAAAATAAGTATATATATGATTTGATTACACTTATTTTTCATGTTTATGAATAAATTTGATTACATCAAGAGGGGTTCTACAATCGAAATATGAATAAGAGATGGATCTGATGTTGTGCCCATGAAATAAAAACTAATGCTTGCATTATTACGAATATAATATAATTTATCAAAAAAAAAAATATATGACATTAAATAGAGATGACATTAGTATAAATATAATGTAATTTCTAAAAATAGTAGAAGAATTAATTCATTTTCAATGAAAAAAGTTTCAAAGATATTATAGACTTATAATGATTGGGCATGGCATCACAGATAATTGAATCTGTAACATTCAAGCCTAAAAATAATTTGTTTTCCATGTGGATTTATTGGCAGTGACATCATAAAACCTTGGGGTGTGTTTTACCAAAGATGAGAATTGTGAGGTCTCCCTCCAAGCATAATACAAGGTAGGCATCCAAGCATAAGAAAATACCATGTTCAAATCAGGAGTGAAGGTCAATCAAATAAATTCATTTACCTACAAGGTCAAGAAATAGCACTTTGGATAGTTTGTCATCAGAATATGAAAAGGCACATAAAATAAATTTTACATGAAAATTCAAACAGATTGCCCATGTTCTTCTACACACCTCCTCAATTTAATATCTATGATGGGATGACATGATCTAGAGGTCCTCATTGTAGGGATTTTATAGCTTTCTTATAGGGAAAAGGGCCTATAAGACCTTTCCCAAAATGAGGGGTGGTGTTTACTAGAGATGAGTATGGAAAACTTATAACATTGATGTTCATTAACAAATATTTAGATAGTCAAAATTGAAGTGGAATGTGGAATATGAGATATGGTTTCCTTATTATCCTAATAAATACCACACTAATCGATATATGGAGACAAGATATTAAAAAAAAAATATTAACATGTTGTTGCTATAAGAATGTTGAAGGTGAAATACGGTTGCCTTATTATCCTAATAATTACTACATTATCCATTATATGGAGACTAGATATTAAAAAGTGTTTCGAACATGCTGAGTTATCTTTGTTGTAATCTCAACCACATGGACAATATTATTTTTCAACATAAGCTTCTTTTGAGGGAGTAACTAGGTTTTGGTTTTCTATTGTGAAAAGATGACATTATTTTATTTGATTTAGTTGTGTATGCCACACACATTTAACACATTGGTGTAAATAAATAATATAACTGGGATAATGGAACTGAAAACTATCAAGACAATAAAATTACTAATAGGACAAGATTTGAAATAATAACTTAGAATTGATTCGTATTGAATAACTTGAAATAATTATAAAAACAAACCATGCTTAAATAAGCCTTAACTCTAAATTTATATATGAGATGCAAAAATTCAAAAAAACTAAAATCTAAAAAAAATCTCTATTTTTAGCAGCCACTATTTATAGTAAGTTTTGCATGCAAGCATGCATAGCTCTAAAAATATCTTGAAATGTCCTAAATGTTAAAATTAGCATGTGGGATAAAATTATATTGATGTTGACATCAAGTTCTAAAAATAGAAAATTCCCCAAAAACCCATTAAATGTTAATTTTAGACCCTAAAATGATCACATACGGAATCCAAAAAATATCCAAATCAACTCTAAGTGGATAGACAGACCTAGGAAAACATAATTTTTTTTAGATGATCATTTTAGCATGTGGAAGAGCTCAAACGGAGCTATGGGTCAAAAGTTATGGCCTTTGAAAGATTGGCCTATTTTTTCTACATCTTTCTCCTCTAGTTGAAAACAACTCAACACCTACGAGTTGGCCTAATTATACCATTGGAATTTATCTTTATCAATCTTATTCAACTTCCATTATGTAATCCAAGTGTTGGCTTCTTATTAAAATCCTTGCCACTACACCAAATACATGTTATGATTCCCTTGCCTTGTGCTCATTGTCTTCATATCTAAAACTTGCACTATTTTTTCTTTCTTCTTCTTTGGAATCTACTGCTCCCAATTTACATCATCTTTATCATCTTCATTATATTCTCCATGGAATTCATATAAATATGAAACATTAAATACTGAAGATATATCAAAATTCTATGATAAACTCACCTCATAAGCATTCTCATTGATTTTCTTCACAATTCTGCATGGTCCAATTTTCTTGTACTTCAACTTGTTGCATGTGCTGTTTGGAAATTTTAATTTCCTTAAGTAATCCATTAACAACTATCCTTCCTCAAATACCTTTGATTTTCTTCTGACATCTATTATTACTTTATATTTCTCGTTACTTTCCTGAAACTTTCTTCTTACTCCTTGTAACTTTTGCATATGATCTACAAATTCCTCTACATCATCATTAATTTGATGTTAAATTGGCAATTGTATCAATTATAAAATACCCATAGGATTTATCTCATAAAGAATTTGAAATGGTGACTTCTCTATTGATCTATTCATTGAACTATTATATGTAAACTCAGCTTATGGTAAAGCCAAGTTCCATTGGTTTGGCTTCTCTCTCACTATGCATCTCAATAAATTTCCCAATCTCCTATTCACATATTTTATAGGTATATCTATTTGTAGGTGATATGCACTACTAAATTTTAGTTTATTATGCATCTTATTCCACAAAGTCCTCCAAAAATGACTTAGAAATTTTGTGTCACCATTTAAAGTATTAGTTTTTGGAACACCATGTAATCTTATAATATCCTTAAAAAATAATTTTGCAACTCTAGTAGCATCATTGGTTTTCATACATGCAACGAAATAAACAATTTTAAAAAATATGTCTATAATAACAAAAATTTAATCATTACCTCTCTATGTATTTGGTAATCCTAACACAAAATCTATACTCAAAGCTATCCATAGTCCTCTTGGAATGGGTAATGGCATATATAATCAAGTATTTTGTGGATGTCCTTTATCCACCTAACATATATTTCACCTTGAAACATACCATATCACATCTCTTTTCATCTTTGGCTAAAAGTACTTTTCCTTCACCAAAGCTATTATCTTCGTCTTACCAAATTGTCCAACCAAACCACCACTTGTAATTCTCTTATTATATTATCTTATAGAGACCCAAATGGAATGCATAATTTTTTCCCTTAGAAGAGATAACCTTATTGCATAATATACTCATCATGAATTGCATCTATCCCACTTGATAATGGATTCCTACACTAATTGACCATCTTGCCAAAAGATGGATCAGTATCATATAATTAAATGATAGCCTCAAATCCAACTACTTCACTCACCATAGTACTTACTAATGTTAATCTCCTACTTAATGCATCAACTCCCTAATTCAATTTTCTTGATTTATGCTTCAACACAATAGTATACCCCTACAAGAAATAAACCTACCTTGCATGACTACTATTCAACTTCTGATGTACATTCACATACTTCAAAGCCTTAAGCCCTGTAAATAGCATAAACTCCTTAGGCACCAGGTAATGCCTCCATTGTTTTAATGTTTGTACAATTGCATAATGTTTAACATCATTATTAGAATACTTTCTTCTTACCTCATTCAACTTCTTAATGCAATATGTTATTTTCTTTCCTTCTTGACTCAACACAACATCAATTCCCACAATTAACTTCAAACACTTTGTTAAAATATGGTAATTCTAAAATTGATCTATCTATAATCTTCTTCTTCCAATTTTCTAAGCTTTTTGTGATTGCTCTAGTCCATGTAAATTCCTTCCATCTCATAAATCTATTATTGGTGGCACAATACTACTAATTTTCTTAATAATTTTTATGTAAAAAGTTGCTAAACCATGGAAACTTCTTATCTTTGTAATGATTCTTGTAATATGCCACTTAACATTTGCCTTTATCTTTTCTTTATTCATTTTCACACCATCTGATAAAACTATAAACTCAAAAAATACCAAATTAATCTACATAAACCCATACATTCTTGTAGCACTATACTCATCACCCTCATAGACATGCGAGGTGCATTAGCGAATATGAAGGGCATCACCATCCACTCATATAAGCCATCCCTAGTATTGAATTTAGTTTCTCACACATCTCTTTCAATAAATCAACTATGATAATAACTACTCCTTAGATCAATCTTAGTAAAATATTTTGCTCCTATAAGCACATCCATCATATCATCTACACAAGGTATATGAAAACTATACTTGATTGTAATTTTATTAATTTCCCTACTATACACACACATTAACTATCCTCCATCTTTCTTTGAAGTTAGTAATGTTGGTGTTACACATGGACTCATACTTTCCCTTATTGCCTTCTTTTCTAGAAATTTAGTAACATGTTTATTTAAGTCTACATGTTATGTTGGACTCATCCTATAAGCTACTTGATTGGGTAGAGTTGATCCTGTAATCAAATTAATGTGATGTTATATATCTCTCTTTAGTGGTAAACCATCTAGTAACTCATTAGGCATAACATCTGCATATTATTTCAACACTCTTACTATTTTTGTTGGTATTTGCACCAATTCTATTAAATTTTTTCTTTGTTACTAATACATAATAATAACCAGCTACCTTCATATCTTGGATAAATTATTTAATAGAGACATGCTTTTTATATTCTCTTCCTCTTTAAGAGGTAAAAAAATTACCTTGGTACCACCTTTCCAAAAAGTGTATGTGTTCTTTGCTCTATCATGAATTACTTTTCTATCAAATTGTTATAGTCTCCCCAATAACACATGGCATGCAATTATCATAATAACATCACACCATATTTCATAATTATAACTTTTTCCTATAGAAAACATGATTAAGCACCTTTTAAATACTGTAACATCATTCCCTTTCTTAAACCATGAAATTTGATAAAGATTATGATGCTTTTCACTTTACAAATTTAGTTTCTCTATCAATTATTTAGAAACCATATTTTCACAACTACCACCATCTATAATAACTTTGCATACCTTTCCACCCAAAGTATATCTTATTTTAAAAATATTTGATCATAGCCATGTTTCACCACCTTCTTCATTCTGCATTTATTCTTTCATTAGAGCAATCATGGTTCTTCCCATCATGAGATTCTCTACAACATCTGTTGGTGCAACTTTGGTATTCTTCTCTTCTATTTCAGTCTCAATTAGATTTACTCTTGGGTGATCTTCTTGCCTCCCTTCTTGGTCTTGATAGTGTGGACACTAAAATGCTCTATGCCCTTCTTTGCCACATCTATAATAGACATAAGATCTATCATAATTAAGAAACCATCGTATATCACCACCATAACCTTGTCCTCAAACCATTTACATACCTTGCAACCATTTGTTCTTTTGTTTCATCATGCTCGACTCGTATGGAAAGCTTATAAATTTCATATGTATACTCTTGTATATTGTGATTCTTTCGTCTCAAATTTTGAAATCTTATGTATAGGGTTTGTCCATAATCCACAAAAAGAAATTTCTCCCTTATATTCTTCTCCATCTTTTTCCATGAATTAATCTTCTCTTTACTTCTCTCTATCTCTCTTTCTGCAGGTGATCCCACTAAATCATTACATGAACTTTTAATTTTGTGCATGAAAAATTTACCTTCATGTCTTCTCTAATATTCTTCCACTAGAATAACTTCTCCATGTTATTCATCTAATCTATCAACTCCTTTGGTTTTAAACTGCCTCCATAATTTAGAACATCAACCTTAATTCTTTCATTCCTTCCTTCTAAATATTGCACCATCCTCTCTTCCATTGACGATGGTTGCTCTTTTTGTTTTTCTTCTTATTAAACTTTGTCATCATGATTTGTGTCATCCTCAGTGTCATCACCACCTTTCCTTCTTACCTGATTGGTGATAACCTCTGTTAATTATTAAACTTGCCTCTACAGTGCTTGTATAGTCTGGTTCATCTTCAAAATACCTATTCCTCCTCTCTCCATGTCTTATGAATCTAATATTTGAACTTGTTCTAATACCAGACAATGAAACCAAAAACTATCAAAACAATTGAATTATCAATAGGCCAACATCTGAAATAATAACACAAAATTAATTCATGTTGAATGACTTTAAATAATTCAAAACCCAAACCATGAGTTGACATGCAAAAATTAAACAAAACTAAAATCTAAAAAATAATCTATGTTTAGAATCAACTATTTATAGTAAGTTTCACATGAAATCACGCACAGCTTTAAAAATCTCTTGAAATATGCTAAATTCTAAAATTAGTCTATGAGATGAAATTCAACTGAAGTTGTCATTTGGTTCTAAAAATATATAATTTTCAAAAATAAAAAATTCTCCAAAAAATCATTAAATGTTAATTTCGAACCCTTAGGCGATTGTATATGGCCTCCAAAAAATATCAGAATCAACTCTAAGTAGATAGAGAGGCTTAAGATAGCATCAAAATTTTCAATACAGTCATTTTGGAATGTAGAAGAACTCAAATAAAACTACGGGTCAAAAATTATAGCCTCAAAAAAATTGTTTTCTACATCATAATGATAGAAAAAGATTAGATTAATCAATCAAAATATAATCCTTTAAACATTTATAATTAAAAAGAATTGTTTAATTACACCCTCAAGCTTAAAATTAAATACTATAAAGAGTATGATATTGGGAATTGGACTTCGACTAGGAATTGGGAAATGGGCTTACTTTTCATTTAAGCTAAGCCCACAAGAGTTTTAAGGTATATAATTGGGAGAGATAACACTAGATTGATCTCTTGTAGGAAAAGATGTTATCAAAGAAAGTAAATGTTAGATATTTATTTTAGTAGGATTTAGGTAAATGATTAAAATATATATAAATAAAAAATTCATTAAAATTGATGTTTAATTAAAATTATTTTTTAAAAATTTCAATTTAATATTGAAATATATGATCGATTAAATTAATTTTATAATAGTAATAATTGTGAGATAAAAGAGATTTATTAGTTAATATATTTATCAAAAGCTTTATCAATGAGAAAATAGATTAAAAGGTGGGGAAAGAGATTGGAGGGTGAGAACTAATATGCGAAAATAGGATCCTTAATTATTAACAAAAATATATAAAATTTTATTTGGGTAATGATTATTTATAGAGGAAAAAATATATGAATAAAAATCACATTAAAATGAATATCTAATGATTATTAGAAAAAATAAATGAATAATTATTATATTTAAATTGACATATGTTCATTTTTCCAATTTTAAACAATAAATAATAATATTTATAGTAGTTAAAAGAAGGAGACCAATAGTTGGAAATTTTAACTTTGAGGCCACAAATCTTTCATTGTACATCACCATCAAACATAAAAAAATCGAGTTAGGTAGTTTAAGGTTATTTAATATTAATACATCATCCACGATGATTTTGCATGCGTTTAAAAGCTATATGATAATTTCTATGGACTGATATGTTATTTTTTGGTCAGTTTATTCATGTGACCATTATTTATGAATGGGGATCCAATTGTCAAACATCTTATGTGGTTGATTATGATTGGATGTTTAGATAGGTTAAAGTTTTTTAATTAAAATAAGTCATCCATAACAATTTTACATATATTTCAAATCCATACAACAATTTATATATCAATATATTTTTTTAATCATTTTATTCACCTGAACAATATTTATAAATAAAAAGTTAATTATTAAACATCTTATCTAATAAATTGTGATTAGATATTATAAATAAAATTTTTTAGACAATATGATAATTCTATAATAAATATTAGTCCTTTCATCCACAATTCACATCTCAACTATTATACCTCACCCAACTATTGATCCCCTTCACCTAAACATTACAAATATTAATACTTTTGAAAAGAACAAGTTAATTTCTATTTTCTTAGTAATGATCCTTGCTATTTATTTAGTTATTCTTGTTTCTAAACTGAGAAATGAATTGAATCTTTAGTTAGATAATGACCACAAATATTAACTTACACGATTAAAACATTTTTTTTGGTTGGGGGATCCACAAATATATATATGGATGTCAATTTACCTTTTTGTTGGGATGGTCTCCCAATATAAGAATGTTTGACGTGACTATGTACGGGGTCACAATTTAACACATCAAACACCCATCCAAACTCAACACTTTAATATAGATCCATTATTGAGTTTGATTTCAGATTAATTTTTTAAAATAATTAATCAAATTGTGAGCCTAGATTAGCATATTAACACGATCTTCCTAGAATACCCTAAGATAGCAGTTTCATAAAGATTGTCCTAAATCTTTTTTTACCCAATGAATGGATTTCGAATACCCTAAAACCTATAGATTGAGAATACGTCTGTCATGTTTTTAATTTGTACAACAAAGTTGATTTTCGGTATAAATATTTAATCACTATATATAATTTTAAATATGTTTATATGACAAAAAACAATCAATATCATTCTCAATGTTATTGTCATAAATTTTTCACATGTCATAATTATTAATAATTATATTAGTTTTTTAATAAAATTTTCAATGATTTATAATAAATTTTATCGTCTAATTACATTAATTTTCTAAGCTAAAAAATCAAAAAATAAGGTTTCAAAATTCATCCACATAGCTAACTTATTACTAGTTTTGATTGATTTATTTATGAAAAAGAACACCCCTTTCAAATGATGGTTAAATTGACATCAAAATTAAATTTGAACATGCACACTAACATTACAACCCACCATGCCTACCCTACCATTTGATGCATGAACTCAACTTACTAAAAATATGAGCTTACTAAAACTAACATATCTATATTAGATAAATCTATATTAAATATAATGATAGATATCATTCTCAAGATGCATATTCTACTTATGTCATAAATATAATATAAACGCATCTAAAATGACATCTCTCGACATCGTTTACATATATTTATCTAAAATAAATATACTAGTATAATTTGAAATAGATTCAATTCTCCATCTTAGACTGAAAAATAATATAGATCAATATTAATTAAGAATATAAATTTCATTAACTATCTTTAAAATAATATTTTAACTTTTCCATATTAATGGCATAATAATAATTTAAAAAAGCAAACAAAATAATTAAGTAGCCAATACATTGAAGAAGATGAGTTTCTTTTGACCATGGTTTGAATATTGTAAATTTTTTATCTTTCCAATTGAATGCTTTTATTAGAGGAAAAAATGGGTTTTGAAAGGGTCCCTACCCAATACAAACATGGACAACCCATCCAAATGAAGCAACAATCATAAGAAGAACAAAGGCTATCCAAAACAAGGAACAAATAACAACAGCAAAACACTAGCTGAAAAGCAAAGAAACCAAAACAAAGCTATGACCCATGCTAAAAATGTTAATTTTGAGAT
>JARHVA010005184.1:1195000-1207500 GCA_037957365.1 Torreya grandis | reverse complement strand
AGGAAAAGAGGAATCAAAGAGCTGCAAGTGTTTGGTGACAGTGAGTTGATTATCAACTAGGTAAGAGGCCAGAGTTTGACGAAGAATTCTCTACTGAATTCCTACAAACATAGGGTATGGGACTTAGTGGAAAATTTCTTCACTTTCAATATTACCTCCATTCCTAGAGAATGGAACATGCAAGTAGATAGGCTAGTAGCAGTTGGTGCCCAGTTCGATATTCCTTAGGAAATAGGCCGAGACCACAGCTCACGTCACTTGAAAGTAGTGATCCAGCCCTTTTTACCTGACAACATCACCAACTAGTAGGTTTTCAATAGTGATTATAAAATAGCACTCTTCTTCAAGAAGAAGCAGAATTCACTGCAAAAAACCAAGCAAAGCTACAACATCAATATGGCAGCCAAATTGTTTAGCTGAAGAACAATAAGCTCCCCAAAGGTTTGATCACTCTAGAGAGTATCTTTAATGGAGATGACCAATTAAGAAGTGACAAGGTGTGTGTTTCAGCAAAGGAGGAGCACCATGAGAAGGTGGAAATATTCAAGGACAAGCTGCTTGAACTTGGGAAAGTGTGCACGGACTAGGAAAGGCAGGCCTTCATCTTGTTGTGCCAAGAATTTGCTGATATCTTCACTTGGGAGTATAGTGATTTGAAGGGTTTTGACCCAAGCTTGGCCCAACATACCATTGAGCTAGAAGAAGGTGCTAAGCTAATCAAGTAGAAGCAGAGGCCTGTCAACCCAATGATTGAACCTCTCATGTGGAAGGAACTCAACAAGTTGATTGAGTCCAAGATAATATTTCCAATCAAACACTCTTCTTGGCTAGCCAATCTTGTTCCTATTCAGAAAAAGAATGGGGAGATTAGACTGTGCATTGATTTCAGAGACCTCAACAGAGTCTCTATGAAAGACCATTATCCTCTCCCAAGCATGGAGCAGATCCTTCAAATGGTGATGGGCAGCGAGTGTTTCTCCCTCCTAGATGGGTATTCAGGATACAACTAGGTTTTGGTGCAAGACTGTGACCAACACAAGACAGCCCTCACAACCAAGTGGGGAACATTTGCTTATAGTAAAATTCCTTTTAGACTATCTAATGCTAGTGCCACCTTCCAATGAGATATGGACATGGCCTTTCAAGGCTTGATAAATAAGACTGTGTTGGTATATCTTGATGATGTGAAAAATTTCTCCAAGGAAGTGAGCCAACACATGAAACACCTAAGGAAAATATTTGAGAGGTGTAGAGAGTTTGGTATCTCTCTCAATACTAAGAAATGTGTGTTCACTGTCCACAAGGGGAAGCTCCTTGGTCACATTATTTATTTGAAGGGTCTGGCTATTGTTCTAGAGAGAGTTCGCTCCATCCTGGAGCTGTCCTTACCTAAACACAAGAAAGGCCTGAAAAGCTTCTTTGGTAAGATAAATTTCATACATAGATTTATCCCAAATTTTGTAGAGATGGTCAAGCCATTGACCTCTATGCTAAGGAAGGGTGAGGAGTTCACATGGACAACATAGAGAAAATATAGTTTTGAAGAAATCAAGCAGGCAATAGTACAGGCTCCTACTTTGATTAGCCCTGACTTCACCAAAGAATTCAACCTCTACACCCTTGGAAATGAAGAGGTAATCTCTACCATGCTTACCCAAGCAAGTGATGATAGCCTTGAACATCCAATTGCATTTTTTAGCCAAGGCCTATAAGGTTTTGAAGTTAGATACACATATGTGGAAAAGCAAGTCTTGGTGGTCATACAGAGTCTAAAGAAATTTAGAAACATGTTGTCCAATAGCAAAATCCACCTCATGGTTCCACATCCCAGCATTAGAGATTTCTTGGTCAACCGAGACCTAAATGAGAAGAGATCAGGGTGGATCACTAAGGTGATGGAATATGATGTAGATATCAAGATCGCCAAACTGGTAAGAGGGAGAGGCCTATGTCAACACCTCACTGTAGACTTTAAATAGCAAAAGGAGGATAGTCTACTAATACTTAATGCAGTTATAATAGAAGAACTAGCTATCATGAAGGATTGGACATCAGACATGAGGCATGTCATTCTCACTAGTGAGTGCCCACACTCACTTGATAGGACTAAGAGAAGGTATTTCAGACTCTAGTGTCTCCCTTATGCCTTGATTGATGGAGTGTTGTTCAGAAGGGATCTCTTAGGTGTCTTTTTAAGATGCTTGGACTCAAGTTAGGCCGATAGGGTGTTGTCTAAGTTCCATGATAGACTAGCTAGCAGTCATTTTGCTCCTAGGGCTACTACAACAAGAATAATGAGAGCTGGCTATTTTTGGCCTACTCTTTTTAGGGACACCCATGCCAGGGTATGAAAGTGCCATAAGTTCACACTTTTTGATGGGAAATAATGGTTGGCTACCATGCATTTACAACCTATTCAGGTGGAGCAGCCATTCATGTAATGGGGCCTAGACTTCATAGGGATGATTAATCCTCCCTCCAGTGTTGGACACAAGTGGGTCCTGACTGCCACAGATTATTTCACAAGATGGGTAGAGGTTGTTGCTGTGAAGGAGGCAAATGATAGTTTGGTCCTAGATTTTTATGAGGACTTAGTGGCAAGGTTCAGGGTTCCAGTAACCATAATCTTAGATAATGCGTTAGCTTTTTTGGGAACCAAAACAAGCGAATGGGCACTCAGATATCATATATATCTCAGTACTTCATCCAATTACTACCCATAGGGGAATGGACTGGCTGAGTCTACAAATAAGAACCTGATCAAGATCATCAAGTGAACTATGGAGGAAAATTAGAGGACTTGGCATGCCAAGTTGAAAATAGCCCTGTGGGAAGATAGGGTCACCCCAAAAAGGGCAATTAGCAACTTGCCATACACACTCGTCTATGGAAGGGAAGCTAGGCTCCCAATTTCACTCAAGTTTCTAGCCTTGGACCTCAGTCGCCAGCTATAATTAGAGGAAATAAATGACATGGAGGTTAGGCTATGCAAGATGATGGAACTCTAAGAGACAAGGGACTAGGCTATGGCTTCTATGACTAGCCGCCAACAACAAGTGAAGAGACACTTCAACAATAAATATTCATCAAAAGCTTTCTCTGAAGGAGACATTGTCTTGAAATGGTATGAAGAATGAGCTAAGCTTGGAAAGCATGTGAAGTTTGATGCCCTATGGAGTGGCCCATACGTAATCACTCAGTGTAAGCAGCATAATGCATTCCAACTCTACAGGTTGGATGGTGAAGAACTGTATATCCCAGCTAATGGGATACATCTTAAGCATTACCACTGAGCCCCTTCCCTATCATCTATATATCTCCCTTGCTTTTCTCTTGTTTTCCCTAAGTGCTTTCTACACATGTTAGTATTTTTCTTAGCTTTGTGTGTGTTTTCATTTCCTTTTGAGGTAAATCTTCATGATTGGTTCTCTAATTTATCATAGCTATTACTGATCTTTAAGTTATAATCTAACCCCATGCCCAATGGATTTTGAGGCATCTAGCTTCTGAGCATATCAAGCATGCTTCCCCTGGGATTCACCAATTTGTTGACCATTTTTTGGTCTAATAGGATAAAAATTGGTCCCCTTCATCCTCTGTTGTTTTAGGCCAATTCATTTTTTATTTTGCACAAGTGCAAGAATTTTCTACAGACTTTGCAGGTCTATTTCTACAGACTCTGTAGATCTATTTCTATTGACTCTATAGGGTTTGGGCTTTTACAGACTCAGTAGTGAGATTTTCTATGCATTCTGTAGGTGTAATCTTTTGGCAGATGAAGAACAAGTTCAGAGAGTGCAAGGTTTTACAAATCTTCTTTGGACTCTTGTCCAAATAAATTCATAAGGAAAGTGAGCTTAAAGTGGTTCAATGGCATGATCTTTCAAAGAGTTAGCACCTTTGAACCATTGAACCGGTTCAATCACTTAGTTCAACACTTTGGTTCAATCGGCAAGTTCAATGCTTTGGTTCAAAGCTCAAGTTCATCAAACTTGGTTCATCGCTTGGTTCAATCACTTGGTTTAATGCTTTGGTTCATCAACAAAGTTTAATGCTTTGGTTCAAAGCTCAAGTTCATCACTTGGTTCATTGGATGGTTCAATCATTCTGTTCACTCAGTCGGTTCATCAGCAAGTTCATCGGCAGGTTCAATCAAATGGTTTGGTGCCTTGGTTTAGCAATTGTTTAAACTATTGAACTGGTTCAATGGATTGGTTCAATGCCTTAGTTCAAGTGAATGGTTCAAAGGCTTGGTGCAACAAAGGAGTGGTGCATAGTGTTGAACCATTGAACCATTTTTGGTTCAATCAGTCAGTTCAATGACTTAGTTCAATCAGGCAGTTCAAAGGAGCATCCCAAAAGGCTAAAGAATGAGTGCCCTTGTGGAGGGTAGGGAGCACTTCGAAGACAACTGAAGCTCTTTAAGGAATGTGTGGAAAGCCTTAAGTCTTGGAATTCTTTTAGACTTTTTGTCTGAAGGAATTCCTTCAAACAAAAAGTTTGAAGGAATTTAAAGGAATGCTGCTAGCATGAAGAAAAGACTCGGGGAAGTCAAAGCTGCCAATTCTTGTAGACTTTTTGTCTATGGGAAAAAGCTTGTAGAAAAGGCTTGGAGAAAGGACTGAAGAGACAAAAGGCCACTAAAGGGTAGGTGCCCTTGTGGGGGCTCTTGGCTAGCCAAATGAAGGGCATCTCTCTAGAGTTGAAGGGACACTTCCCCTTCAGAAGGGTCCGAAAACAAAGAAAAGACCCATAGAAAAGGCCTGAAGGAATTCACCAAGGATGGTGATGTCTCAGAAGCCATCAAATTTAAGAAGATGGATTAGTCATTGTTTTTCAAATGATGATGGGTGTGTGGACATCAAATTTAAGATGGTGAAATAGTTGTTTGCTTTTAAATTGCCTAAGCACCAACCAAAAAAGAGACCAAGGAATGTAGTGACCTACTAGAAGATAGCCCTGAGGGTCGAAGTAGCCAGAAGAAGACAAAGCAGGAAGAAGACAAAAATCCTAGAGAACAAAGAGAGAAAAGTGCCAAGTGTAGGAATAGGCAGATAGTTCAAGTGGCAAAGGGAGGCACTGATTCAAGAAGTTACTCCAGAAGGTGATACAATTTTTATGAATTGATTATTAGGAGGTGCAAATGGCAAATGGTGTGATCCATTTTCTTCACTTCACATTAATGAGTAGACAAGCCATGTAATCACCCTGAAGGAGAGGTCTTGCAAGCAAACAAATGGTGCGGCTGATAATTTCTCATTGATGTTTAAGTGGCTTGCTCTTCCTAATGATCAGAGTGCACATGGTTCATTTGTAAAAGGGGTGCCAGAATGCCTTTTTCCTTCCTCTATATATTGTAGACTTGTCATTTGAAAAAGGGATATTTCACATTGTAAGCCGAAGCCCTGGCAAATTTTCACTTGAAATCAATAAACACATTTTTACCTCTATATTGGTTAGATATCTTTGTGTGTGTGTGAGTGTTAATTTTGCATTTAGTCATTGATTCTTAATGCTTTTATAGGTTTAACACCAACACACCTAGTGTCTATAAGGTACCATTCCTGCAGGTGACAAGGAGAGTTGTACCTAGAAGTGTAGAGACAAAGAGAAGCTACTATATAGTGTGCCCTTTCATAGCACCTATGGTGAGTCCCTATTTTTTGTGTATTCCATTAAAGCCTCCCTATTAAGTTTCCTGCAGCCTGGTCCTTTTGCTAGTTTGAAGTGTATGCATGTGCTTATCTGGATTCAAGTGTGAGTGTGAGTAGGTCAAACCATTTGGTGCATCACCTCTTTTAGAGTAGCTTTTATTTCCTATAGTCCTTTTCCCTTTTCACCCCCCATTATATATTTATATACCTATATTAGCACTTATTGGAACAACTCAGATGCATCAAAGGGAGCTAGCCCTTACCTAGAGACTCTCCCCTCCATCTTCTCCATTCTCATAGGTGAGAGGGGAGTTTCCATTTTGACATGTGGAAGGCAAGAGCTCGGCCTCCTACCCTGGTGCAATCCACTATGTCAACAGTTTTTGGCATGCCCGGTGGGACTCAGTTCTTACACTCAGTAAAGTTTCAGGATTGATGCTGGTCCTGTTATAGCAAAATCAACTATTTTCAGCATCTGATGACTCCAGTAGTAAGAACTTCATTTTCTAATCAAAGACCAGTCTGACTTCCTATGCCTAAAGTCACCACATGGTCTGCTTCTAAGGGTGTTCCTTTCAACTTCATTGAGTTGCCTTTGAACTCAGCAAAAAGACTAAGGTTTGAGAGGACCCATCCTTATTCAGTAAACCAATCTCCCAAACCTGTTTTAAAGAACACATATGTAGCAAAGCCACAGTTACATCCCGTCATAGCTATGGCACTTCCCTTTGTAACTTTTCATGGTCAGAGTCCATTGAATCTCCAATGTTATGACCCAATTCTAGGAGCAACCCTCAAAAGTGTGCCTTCTTTTGAAGGAGAGGGGCCCATCATAGTCATCGAACACATCATAAATATTGATAACCTCTGTAATATGCACAATGTCACTGAGGAAAATATTGTGATCAAATTGCTGGCATTATATCTCAAGGGTGAAGCTCTTGACTAGTATGGGACTTTAACTATAAATTCAATTAGTTCTTGGAATGAATTGGGCACTCACTTAATGGACGTTTTGGAGAAAAGAGTGACCACCTCTCACTTGCTGAGTAGCTGACTACCATGAAAAGAGCCCCACATGAATACATGCAGGATTTCAATGCTTGGTTTTAGAATACATGGGATAGAATCTCCATTCTAGTAAAACCTACTCCTAGCTATGCTTTCCTATATTACTTAAGAGCATTGCATAGTGATATCATTATTATGATACAATCCATGGGAGGACATGTGCTACCTACCACCTATGACATAGCTATAGTAGCTAAAAATTGCCTAGTGTAGGGTGGGAAAATAGATCCTAGACCCCATATACCACTTTTCCCTAAAATGTTGTCTCCAATTCAAACCACTGCTCCCACATTAGCTCCTCTACCTAGCATAGAGAAACTAGTTACTAATCCATCTAATGAGCTTCATGAAGTTAATATTCTATTGCAAAGTATGTCAAATGAACTTGTGGCTCTTAAAAAGAACCAAGCTCAAAGCAACCGACCAAACCAAGGATACTAGCAGTATGGTCAAGCTCCTAGACCCCCTTTCCAAAATTACAATCTAGGATAGGGTCAGCTTACTCAAACCAAACCCTTTCAAGGCTACAACCCAGGTGCTCCTTCATCATCTAGGGTCATGGTGCCTGTTCAAAACAACCTGGTGCAAGAACAACCAAGTTGTTCAACCATGGGATATGGTCAGGAGCAGGCTATTTATATAAATGAAATGATAGGTTATTACTCAAATGTACAAGACAATCATATAGCCACCCATTCCCAAGTCTTTGAGGCTCTAATGCAATGCAGCATGAGTAGCAGTTAGGCCCAGCCTAATTCTACCATCATGAATCATCTGGAAGGAGAATTTTATTCAATCAATTATGTGGGTGCTGTAGACAATCAGGCTAACTATATTGTAGCCAACACAAGATTCAAAAGGAGAGCAATGGAAGAAACTCAAGCTGCTACCCAAATGTCAGCAACACCTTCTTCATCACATGCAAATCAAAAAGTCCCAAGTTTCAGACCAACAGTTATACCTTCAGCTCCTTGGCCTGCACCTCAGGTTGTAAATAATTCCAAAGAAATTTTTAAGGAAGGCAACCCTCTAGTCAACATGGTTGACCAGATGAAGAAGCTTCACATCAACATCTCCTTGTGGTATTTGCTATCAATACCAAGGCAAAAGGACATGCTACAAAAGGAATTGCATGAGCTGGATGAACAAGCTATCTTAAAAAAAGTTGATAATGTTATGATGATGAATGGATAGCCTTCCACCTCAGGTCAGGCCTGAAAAGAAGAAAAGGTTACTACTTTTTATGTGTCCTTGGTAATAGGAGATTTTTTGGTGCACAATTGCATCATTAATAGCAGAGCAAGCACCTCGGTGATGCCCAAATGCATACCCAACAAGCTAGGCTTGAAATATGAAGAAATGACCAAGGGAGTCCTGTAGCTAGATGGAACTCTAGCAAAGACAATTGGGGTGGTAAGAGGTTTGATCTCAATGTTGCACACTCTCCCAAATTTCTCAGTTCCTCATGATGTGGTAGTGGTGGATGCCCCTCCTTACTTTGCCATCTAGTTATACAAGGATTTTACATCCAAGATAGGTGGCTACATAGCAAGAAATTGGTCTTATCTAGTTTTTAGAACCAAGTATGGGAATGAAGTCAAGATTGAATCTGAACCACTCCTTAGAGATCATATAGAACCTTACTCACTCAAGGTAGAAAATGTCATCTATGCCATCATTGACTAGGAAGAGTGCCAAGTAGACCAATCTCCATCCTCTGCCCTTGAAGGAGTTATAGACCTACTCTTAGATGAATGGGGAAGTGACAACTTCAAGCACAATCCTTACAAATTCATAGAGGAGGCAGGACTTGGAATTTATTGCATGCATGAAGAGGGTACTTTTGTACCAAATATGATGAAAGCTAGCCAGGAAAGCTCAGGTCTATGGCAGTTGTTCTTTGACGGTTCAAAGAGTAAGTTGGGAGCTAGTGGTGGAGTGGTGTTGGTCTCTCCTTCAAAAGAGAGGTATTTTTCAGCCTTCCAATTCCAATTTTCCTACACATGCAATATTTCAAAATATGAATCCCTCATCCATGGTTTGGAGTAGGTGAGGAAAATAGGAATCAAAGAGCTTCAAGTGTTTGGTGATAGTGAGTTTATTGTCAACCAGGTAAGAGGCTAGAATTTGATGAAGAATTCTCTATTGAAGCCCTACAAACATAGGGTATGAGACTTAGTGGAAAATTTCTTCACTTTCAATATTACCTCCATTCCTAGAGAATGGAACATGCAAGCAGATAGGCTAGTAGTAGTTGGTGCCCAGTTTGATATTCCTCAGGAAATATGTTGAGGCCATAGCTCACATCACTTGAAAGTAGTGATCTAGCCCTCTATACCTAACAACATCACCAACTAGCAAGTTTTTAATAGTGATCATCAAATAACACTCTTCTTGCAAGACGAACCAGAATTCACTACAAAAAACTAGGCAAAGATCAACAACAATATGGCAGCCAAATTATTTAGCTGAAGAACAATAAGCTCCCCAAAGGTTTGGTCACTCTAGAGAGTATTTTCAACGGAGATGACCAATTGAAAAGTGATAAGGTGTGCACTGCAACAAGGGAGGATCACCATGAGAAGGTGGAAATATTCAAGGACAAGCTAATTACACTTGGGAAAGTGTGTATAGACCAAGAAAGGCAGGCCTTTGTCTTGTTGTGACAAAAATATGCTGATATCTTCACTTGGGGGTATAGTGATTTGAAGGGTTTTGACCCAAGCTTGGCCCAGCATACCATTGAGCTAGAATAAAGTGCCAATCCAATCAAGTAGAAGCAGAGGCTTGTCAACCCAATGATCAAACCTCTCATGTGGAAAGAACTCACCAAGTTGATTGAGTCAAAGATAATATTTCTAATCAAACACTCTTCTTGGCTGGCCAATCTTGTTCTTGTTTAGAAAAAGAATGGGGAGATCAGACTGTGCATTGATTTTAGAGACCTCAATAGTCTCTTTGAAATACCATTATCCTCTCCCAAGCATGGAGTAGATACTTCAAATGGTGACGAGTAGCGAGCGTTTCTCCCTCCTAGATGGGTATTCAGGATACAACCAAATTTTGCTGCAAGATTGTGACTAGCATAAGACAGCCTTCACAACCAAGTGGGGAACATTTGCTTATAAGGAAATGCCTTTCAAAAATTCTAATCTGGTGCCACCTTCCAATGAGCTATGGACATGGCCTTTTAGGGCCTAATAAATAAGACTGTGCTGGTATATCTTGATGATGTGACAGTTTTCTCTAAGGAAGCGAGCCAACACATGAAGCACCTAAGGAAAATCTTTGAGAGGTGTAGAGAGTTTGGTATCTCTCTCAATCCTAAGAAATGCATGTTCCTTGTCTATGAGGGGAAGCTCCTTGCTATTAATTCAGAGAGGGTTTGCTCCATCCTAGCGTTGTCCTTACCTAAACACAAGAAAGGTCTGAAAAGCTTATTCGATAAGATAAATTTCATCTAGAGATTTATCTCAAATTTTTCAGAGATGGTCAAGCCATTGACCTCTATGCTAAGGAAGGTTTAGGAGTTCACATGGACAGCATAGAGAAAATACAATTTTGAAGAAATCAAGTAAGCCATAGCTCAGGCTCCTACTCTGATTCGCCTAACTTCATCAAAGATTTTAACCTCTACACCTTGGGAAATGAGGAGGTAATCTCTGTTATGCTTACCCAAGCAAGTGATGATAACCTTGAACAACTAATTGTATTTTTTAGCCAAGGCCTAGAAGGTTTTGAAGTCAGATACACATATGTGGAAAAGCAAGTCTTGGCAGTCATACAAAGTCTAAATAAATTCAGACACATGGTGTCCAATAGCAGAATCCACCTCATGGTTCCACATCCTGGCATTAGAGATTTCTTGGTCAACCAAGACCTAAATGAGAAGAGAGTAGGGTGGATCATTAAGGTGATGGAATATGATGTAGATATCAAGATCACCAAACTAGTAAGAGGGAGAGGCCTGTGTGAACACCTCACTATAGAATTTAAGCAACAAAAGGATGATCGTCTATTGATGCTTGATGTAGCTACAATAGAAGAACCAACTGTCATGAAGGATTAGACATCAGATGTGAGGCATTTTCTTCTCACTGGTGAGTGCCCACAATCACTTCACAGGACCAAGAGAAGTTATTTCAGACTCTAGTGTCTCCCTTATGCCCTAATTGATGGAGTGTTGTTTAGGAGGGATCTCTCAAGAGTCATTTTAAGATGATTAGACTCAAGTCAAGCTGAAAGGGTGTTGTTTGAGTTCCATGATGGACTAGTCGGTGGTCATTTTTCTCTTAGGGCTACTATAGCAAGAATAATGAGAGCTAGCTATTTTTGGCCTACTCTTTTTAGGGACACCCATGCCTGGGTATGAAAGTGCTAGAAGTATGCACTTTTTGATGGGAAGCAATATTTGGCTTCCATGCCTTTATAGCCTATTCAGGTGGAGCAATCATGCATGTAAAGGGGCCTGGACTTCATAGGGATGATTAATCATCCCTCCAGTGCTGGACACAAGTGGGTCTTGACTGCCACAGATTATTTCACAAGATGGGTAGAGGCTATTCCTCTAAAGGAGGCAAATGAAAGTGCAGTCTTAGATTTTTATGAGGACCTAGTGGCAAGGTTTAGGGTTCCAGTAACCATAATCTTAGATAATTCATTAACATTTTTGGAAACCAAAACAAGAAAATGGGTGCTGAGATATGGTATATATCTCATTACTTCATCCAATTACTACCCATAGGGGAATGGACTGGCTAAGTCTATAAATAAGAACCTGATCAGGATCATCAAGCAAACCATGGAGGAAAATCCAAGGACTTGGCATGCCAAGTTGCAAACAGCCCTGTGGGCAGATAGGGTCACCCCAAAAAGGGCAATTGGCAACTCGCCATACACGCTCATCTATGGAAGGGAAGATAGGCTCCCCATTTCACTCAAGTTGCTAGCCTTAGACCTCGCTTACTAGCTACAATTAGAAGAAGGAAATAGCATGGAAGTTAGGCTATGCGAGCTGATGGAACTCTAAGAGGCAAGGGACCAAACTATGGCTTTTATGACCAGCCACCAACAATAAGAGAAGAGACACTTTGACAAGAAATCCTCATCAAAAGGTTTCTCTGAAGGAGACATTGTCTTGAAATAGGATGAAGACTGAGCTAAGCCTAGAAAGCATGCAAAGTTTGATGCCCTATGGAGTGGCCCATACGTAATCACTCAGTGTAAGCATCATAATGCATTCCAACTCTCTAGGTTGGATGGCGAAGAACTATATATCCCAGTTAATGGGATACATCTTAAGCATTACCACTGAGCCCCTTCTCCATCATGTATATATCTCCCTTGATTTTTTCCTATTTTCCCTAAGTGCTTTCTGCACATGTTAGTAGTTTTCTTAGCTTTGTGTGTGTTTTCATTTCCTTTTGAGGTAAATCTTCATGATTGGTTCTAGAATTTATCATAGGTATTACTGATCTTTAAGTTATAATCTAACCCCGTGCCCAATGGATTTTGAGGCAACTGGCTTCTAAGTATAGCAGGCATGCTTCCCCTTGGAGTCACCAATTTGTTGACCATGTTTTGGTCTAACATGCCAAAAATTAGTCTCCTTCCTTTGTTGTTTTAGGCCAATTCATTTTTTATTTTACACAAGTCCAAGAATTTTCTATGGACTTTGCAGGTCTATTTCTATAGACTCTTCAGATCTATTTCTATGGACTCTACAAGGCTTGGGTTTCTATAGACTCAGTAGTGAGATTTTATATGAACTCTGCA
>JARHVA010005184.1:1077500-1190000 GCA_037957365.1 Torreya grandis | reverse complement strand
AGGTTTAGAGATTGGTATATATATATCTAATATTTACCATTAGACCTAGGTATATTTATGTTTGAATAATTTTAAAATATATATAAAGATCATATTCATGGATAAATACACCTTTATTATGTCTACATAGGTTTTTTAATACAAAGTCATCATGACTGGTATTTAAGGGTAATTGGTAGATCTAGGTATACAACATGGAGTGATGAATTTGAGATGTTATATCATGAGTTGATATATAAAACTCACATGAATAATTTTTTTAAGGAATGAAATTATATATCCATGATTTTTATAATCTTGGAAGTAAATATATGAGGTTGGATCATTGAATCCAAAATGGCTTGTCTAGATGAGTAAGGACTATGAAAGACAAGGTCAACAAATTGGTATACAAAGACCAATAGTTGACAAAATAACTTGTAATATATCTATTGGAAGATTTTATATATGTCACATATGAAATATTAATTTTCGTTAAATTTCTTGGAAGTCTCTTTATAGGAACTGAAAACAACATTCATCATGAATGTGTTTTTAGGGATTTTGTTAGTTTTTTGTGTGTTAGTGAGATTGGTGTTCCTGAGTCATTATGCCGAGTTTGGAAGTGATTAAATAATATTATGGTGTTATATGGATATAATTATACAATATTTATTCATATTTATTCATTTTAAGTGTCATCTCAAGTGTTCGAGATCCAAGTATGCATAACTAGTTTGCAAGGTATATTGACAAACTTGAGTAAGGTAAGTGAAGAATTATTTCTGAACCATTATGTCTTGATCAAAGCTATACCAATCATGTTTTTATTATATATATATATATATATATATATATATATATATATATATGTGTGTGTGTGTGTGTGTGTGTGTGTGTGTGTGTGTGTGTGTGTATGTATATATATATATATATATATATATATATATATATATATATATATACATGAATAATTACTATTGAAAAGTGACATTACAAGTGATTGAATCTTAATACTTCATTCTATGTTTTCAAGCTTGTTGGTAGTTTTGAGTGAGCTATTTTCATAGAATGATTTTAGTCTTTATGGATTGAGTTATGAGATATAATGGACATGGTGATGACAATTATGTCATTAATATATTTTTTTTCCATGGTTTCTTGTCAAAGTTGTGTTCATGCTTGAAATATTCATAACAGACTTTCTGAGTGTGCATCGACCTAAAAGGAATACTACTATTGGTGTGCTCTAAATAATAGTTTAGGATAAAATGAGTTATGAAAACATGATGAACATAGTATGGGTATTTATAGGTGTCATATTATTTTTTCCTATCATGTTAATTATTTTAATGATCTCCAATAAGATAGAAATGTAACATGTTATTAAGAAGGCTTAACAGGTCTCCATGAGACCAAAAGAAGGAAGGTATCCTATTAATCTATGGCCAAAATAATTTATTGGTTGATTCATTTTTAGAACATTTTATGTTACCTATTGAAATTTTAATCTAAGTATACAATTTTATATTTCTGGACAAGTTGTATCAGAGAAAAAGACTAGTATAAGAACAAGGTTAAATAGGCCTAATTATGTGGTATAACTAATAAGAGACCTATGAGCAAATAAGAGGGAAGACTGTGAAGGATCAAGAGGTATTAAATACATTAAAAAAATAGGATAGATAATATGATGAACATATAATATATTTACTACATGTTGATGTAAATTTCAATTGACCGAATAAGCCTAGTAAGAGGAATATTAAGAAAGGAAGCCTAGGAAGTATATTTGAGAGAGATAGAGTGAATGAAGAGATGAGAAAGGACCAACATCTATTGAAGACTGAAATAAGGATAAAGATGGAATTTAGAGGAATACTTAGATAATTTGGTGCTTGTTCAAGAGGTGGTTGAGTTGGAGCTGAGTCACTAAGGGAGTTGGTGCTTTCGTGCAAGTGGGTGCTTGTTAAAGACTCTGTCAAGTTGGTTAATAGATTGGGGTGGGTGATCCAAGTTGAGTTTCTTCTCAACTAAAATTGATGAATTTATTTATAATATTGGTTTTCCAATCTATGGTCAGTGCGTTTTATTCCCCATGAGTGTTTCCCACTTACATGATGTGTTCACTCTTGCTATGTGTATATTCTAAGTGTTATGTTGCTAAACTAGTAGATATTGCATAATTAATTGAATGATTGTTTTAAGAGCTTACTGATTCACCCACCACCTTGTCATTGATTGTGCTTCTAATATGGGTGGGGGTGGGGTGTTCTAAGAACTACTCTAGTACCTAATCAAAAAGGTTATACTACATATTACTCATCACCATATCCTATGTAATATAATAGGTCTTTCTAATGGTTGATTATTTTCTACGATTGTAGTACAACTTAAAAATTATTACCTTGGTTTCATATCTCACAATTAAATATTTGATGTTCTAAATGGAGAGTGCCCTCAAATTTAAGTTTGTCCTCATCAAATATATAGTTGGTTTTGGCTTATCAACCTCTTTATTCTATTCTTTTTTGCCACCGTGTCTTTCATTCAAGAGTCATATCACCATATGTATCTATTTCTTTGGTAAAGTTATAAGGTTAGTATAGGTACATGAATTGGTTATTTGGTCAATTAATTATATGTTTATTCTACTATTTAATGAGTTAAACTATGAAAAGTGAATTTAGTCATACAAGTCCATTTTACCATAATTTAATATTTTTTTTCCACACCATGGTTTGCATTTTAGGATTTATGTAAATCATTATTAGTGTCTATGTCCTCAATATGGTATGATAAATATATATAAGGAATGATTTTATTTATTTTTGTACATTACCATAATTTAAACGTAGTATGAAATGCTCAAAAAGACCCTTTGTGGGTCTCATTATTATGACTTCATAGAGTGTCTTCAAAATTCATGTTTTTTTAAATACTTTACTACAAAAAATTATGGTCTTTTTATGGATTTTGGTCCTTGTTTCTCATTTATTCGAGGTAAAATTTGCTTATTTGTTTCTTAATTCTCATTTTGGCATAGTTTATTTACTTTTATCTTAACTTGGTGTTATTGTGATACCTCATTTCTATGTTTTACTTTCTCTTTTTACTATTCATTTCTGCATCTATAAATAACCTATATTATATTCCTTTAGTATTTTTACCAAAATTTACCTACTTTTATCTTCTCTTTGGTGCATATTCCTTGTTTTATATACATGTAGATAATAGAATATGATTTTTATAGCATCCTAATCTTGTATACTTGAAAAATACCTAGATCACGGATTTACACTTTAGTTCTAGAACTTCCTATTATCAATAGGATCACATTAACCATTCCATTATGCCAAATTTCTTAAATTTTTGTTAGACCTTATCATTCTGATGATCCAAAACTTATTTATAGTAGAAAAAATTATAGAACCTAATATCTATCCTTCACTATTAGTTTGAGATCATCATTAGATTTCTATCCTTCCAAAAACTTGTGTACCATATATAGACACTTATGTCCTATATAGAGACACTTGTATTGATGCAAGTATCCAAATTCTTATCTAGCTTCTATACATAAAAATTCATCTAATATTCAAATCATTTGAATCCTATTGGTTGTTATATGAGATATTTTCAAAATGTGGTATAGATTATAATCAAACACCATTCATTATCACCAATTCATATTCAAAATATTACCAAGCACACATATAACAAAGAACCTTTAAATTGTTCAAAATGTCCCTATTCTTCCCTCTATGTCAGTCATAGAAGAAGTCATATGATAGGTCTAAAAAATTTGAGCATTATCCAATGAGTAGAATTTATCAAGTTACAAGCTAAATCATTGCATGCCTTTGCATACATAATATTACACCTTTGTGCATACACAAGCCAAACATTATGGGAGAACTACATATGTCTAAGTCCCTCCTTAGAGTATTATCTATGCAGATAGTACTCATTTGTAGAGGGTTCCTTGAGGTCATCTCATCTTCATGAATCCACTAACCCATTATTTACAAGGTGCATAAAGCCTAAGGTGAAAAAATAGGTTTTGATAAATAATCAATCATTTACATCCTATGAGTGTGAATATAATATATCATTAGAAACATAAAGAAAACCTAGAGAGATTTAGGTGGTCACTTCACAATATAGTGAGTATTTTGTACTATAAAAATCCATTTACACCATGACACTTAGGTCAATGCAATTATCCAAAGGCTAACACAAGTGTCTAGGCCTCCAAAAATAATTTCTAGAATCTGATAATTGGATCATGATCTTGTTCCCACATGTTTCCCCCTTTCAATATCTCATATCTACCTATATATTTATAGATAATATAAGTATTATCTCTTCCCAATGTTTGTGTAATCAAATTATTTTTTTAATGTATTTTATATATTTAGCATAACTCAACTTTAGATTCATAATATTAATTTTTTTTTTTAGTTTTTAAATAATTACCCTACTTAATTATAGTTTTATTCATCCTTGTGTATAAGTTATTATAATATGTAACTCTCATACAAAACCTTTTAAAAAGGGGTTAAAATTTAGGTTAACCCAAGTCTTATGCCTTCTTATGCAACTTGTAGTTTACTCAAGGGTTTTTAGTCTTCTAAGATTTATTATTCTTGTATTTATTCACATTTTTTCTATCATTTGTATGCAACCAAGGTGTATTCCTAGATTAAGTGGTATTCATATTGAACATATTGAAATAATCCTTGGGCCACCTAAAATTTCTCAAACTAATACCATGCCAAATTATGCTAATAATGAGATTTTTCATAAATACAATGAGAAAAGTAATGAAAAAAAATATTATAAAAGATGAAACACATGAAAATAATGAACATGAAAAACTAGATCAAGAACAAGTTAGATCTATTTAATTATTTCAACAGTGCATTCATTAAAATATTAAAATCTACATAATATCCTTAATGTACCATATTGGAAACTAAAAAATTAAAATGAATAAACTTTAACTATACCTACCCATGATCACATCATTGATTCCTACATTTATTGGGGGCATGTATTATGCCTTCAAACCATTCTTTCACATGGGAAAAATTCATATTGATACATCTACCATGGGGATAATGAATTCTTCTACTCAAAAAATAGTTTTAATGCCTATATCAACTCAAAACATGTTCACATCATGTTTTGTTTCTTCTCAAGTATCTATTATTTATCCAAATAGGTCAACAGTTTAGACTCTTCTCCAAGTTATTAAAAAAATGGAATATAAGGTTTATAATATTAAACAAAATACTTTAAAATCATCCCATCATATTGATTCACAAATGTGTTACATAATCCTACAGCACCTTATACATCTTTGCATCCTGTTCACTCTAGCTTTATTACACTCAAATTCACATTTTGTGATGCAAACAATGATAAAAAAAAAAAACATATTTGATCTTTCTATGCCTCATGTCTTGATTATGCATCCAATGATAAACTTTTGAAAAAATTATTTCCAAAGATCCTAAAGATATATGACTTACCTATTTGATCATTGAAAGCATTCAAACCTCTAGCAAATTAGTTTTTAGCACATTTTGCTATCAACATCACTATAACTATTTCATATTATCAAATTTATCAACTAAATTAAAGAACCAATGAATATATCAATGAATATGTTTTGAGGTACCAAATAATGTTATCAAAAATGACAAATCAAATGATAGATAAAGAGATTCAAGACATGTTTAAGTAGATTTATCTTGCCCCATTAAATGAGTCCATTTTTTTCAAGAAGTTCAAGTCTTTTGAGGACTTATGTCATACTTTTTTAGATCATAAAATGAAATTATTTCCTTGAACAAACTTAAGTATGTAGAAAACATAGTGACTACATATACTACCAAGTTTCATATCAAACCAAGATGATAAGCTAAAACCTACATAACCTAATAGGAAGAAATGACAATGGTTAACATAATATAAAGGTAGCCTAATTAGTTAACTTTATCCCATACACATAAGATAAAATTTACATGATCACATGAGTCTCTAGTTTTGTACTTAATAATCTTTAGAAGTGTCATCTCATATCTCTCTCTCATCTTATAGATGTTGATACGATTCAACCTCTACAAAAAGGATACAATGTTAATGAATATTGTGACTATCACCAATGTTTTGGGTACCATAAAAACAAATTTTATACATTGAAACATAATATTTAATATCTTATTGATAACAAAAAAATTATCATTGATGATCCTCAAAAGGATTC
Source organism: Torreya grandis (assembly GCA_037957365.1). Taxonomy (NCBI): domain Eukaryota; kingdom Viridiplantae; phylum Streptophyta; class Pinopsida; order Cupressales; family Taxaceae; genus Torreya; species Torreya grandis. The sequence continues at coordinate 1,183,747 of JARHVA010005184.1, read as the reverse complement.
ATGTTCATAATTTGGTGACCATCAAAACTAGAATATATTGAACAATCCATTATAAGGTCATTATAACAAATATATAGAATTGTAAATGGATTATAATGCAAACCCTAATACATCACATTATCGGCACCTATTAGATTGGATTATTGAATCTTATACATTTAAAATACCTCTTATGGATCAAATACCTTCTATTAAATTTGATGATAGTGAAATTATGGATGATGACTCATGTCTTCATTCATTATTTATTCAATCATACCTTAATCATCATCTTATACATATTTTTATGAACAATAATGGTGATAGTGAAAATGTATATACCATGATGTTACTTAAACATATGGATATACACATGATTATTTATACCTTTCAACCAAAACGGTTCAAGCATTTGATGGGACATCACAACACGTTATTGGTGATATTGATTCACCTTTAAAAATTGGCCTAGAAGATGTGGTTACTAATAATTTAGTTACAACATAAATGGGATTATTCAATATGTTATTATGATTAATTCGTATACATAAACTCCTTGCAATACCTTCCAAAGTGCATGGCTATAGTAAATACATTAATACCAATAGTAGTAATGTTTCAAGAATTGCATATGAACATCCACATGACCAAGAAAATTTTATTCCAATATAGCTAATTAGGAAACCTAGTAAGGTTACTTATATATGAAATTGTAAGTAACAAACAATCCACTTTCATAGATGGCTCATAATTGAGATATCATTTCACTAGATAAACATAGTATTTTTCATGAAATAATCCTCTACACCTACATTGTCCACCCAATTGATAAGGGCACACAAACATACTCCAATGACATATGCATTGAAGAAAATGTACAACATTAAATAATGGGTTTCACAAAGCCCTACTTATTTTATTACTTATTCAAAACCAAGGAGTCCTTTGAGACATTGAAAGAGTAAAACAGATTACATAGTTCTACATATGAAACTCATCCCTACTCCTTGCTAGTATCACCAATTTGACATACTATATTATAGGTTTGAAGCTCCCTACAAATATCCCTTAGATTGGATCATAATTTATCTTTTTATTTTTCAAATATTCCAAAATTTCATAAAAATAAAAAATTACAAAAAATAAAATATTAAATAAAATACAAAAACATTCAAATAAATTCAAAAATACAAAAATATTCATCTTTCACATGTTTACTAGCTCCTTGGAATATATGTTTATTTTATTTTATGTTAGTATACAACATATCATTGTCTTTATAGATACACATATGTTTCACAAATAATTGAGTTTGATATAGACATACACTAGATACATGATACATGAACATATATATGTTAGACCTTTACTCTTCCCACATGGCACACTACATTGGGGGAATATGCTTCCTTGATCATGATTGATACATGTTATATTATTTTGTGGTAACTTTTACATTATCATGTTGATATTATATACTAACACTTACACATATTTATGGTCAAGATTTTATTTCTCATAGTATACCTGATATGCTATGTTACATGACATATTTTTATAACACATATAGGAAGGTACTAGTATGATATGCTTATGTTGGTTGATTGTAATTTATTTATTCACATTTTAACTCTCTTGGCTATCTTTTAATGGCTTTCTATTTTATTTTTTATGAAACATGTGAATATCTTACTTTCCTGTTGTCCCATGTGCCATTGCATGTTGATTTATTTTTTAATTTGTAAATTTGAATAGGTCATTCATTTAAGTGGGTGACATTTTAATATGACCCTTGTTTGAAGTTTCTTTATTCCACTTTTTGTGTGAAATTGAGTACTCTTGTGTGTGTGCTTAATTATTTTTTAATCTTGTATTTTTACTTTCTATACATTTCCATGACCCATATCATTCATCTTAGGGCTTGTTTTGATCACATACTATGAGCTTCATTGATAAAACATGTTACTATTATATTCTATGTGATTCATACACAGATTATATAGTTAATTATTATTTTAAGCAAAGTTATCTATTGGATTCCAATCTCATCACCTCAAATGTGGTGCATATAAATGGTGAATGTCATAGAGACATGACTCTAAAAATATACAATTTACATAGTTGATAACTTTTTATATAATTTACATGATTTAGATATACACTTAGGTCATAATTCTATAGACATTAAACTAATTTTTATAGAATTAGGAGAACAATTTTCATATTTTTTACGGATATTATACATATTTACAAGTAGTGGTTAAGTTATTTTATAAACTTCAGATTGAGACACATTATAGATGGATATGCCATGCAAGTGCACAAAAAATTACAAATAAATAATTAGACTTATGCAAACTTATTTAACAAGAAGCAATATTTTCACTAGGAAGCACCATTTTGAATCTTTTTGGTCTATAAAAGTAATTTCCTTTTAGTATTTTGGTTGAGATTCAACAAATTCAAAGGCCAAATGCCAATTCTATTTTATAGTTTAATTTAAGTATTTTTGACCAAATTTGACCTTGCAGGTTAAATTAGGACCCCTATGGGTAAAAAATTGATTTTTAGATTTTTTTAAGGGTCTATTATTATTTCATATGGTGTATTACAAGTCTTTTGATGTCATTACATGTCATATTAACCTTGGTCATTAGTTATTTTAATCATTATGTCTTTTAGTCATTTTGGGGGTGAAAATAGAACATTGAATGATTTGTACAACTTGTTTCAAAAAATTGAAGGTATCAAGGGTGATTTCATGTGAAATGTGTCTTATTAAGTCTTAATAAATAAGTAGGTTCCTCAAAAGAAAGAGTAATTTCTTAGAAAAAATGTGTTTGGGACTTGTACACCATATGAGAGATTATGACACATGCGATAAGGTTTTGAGATGACTCTTAAGCTTACTTAAACCCATTTATATTATTTAAGTACTCTATAAGAGTAAAATTTGAGCTAAAACCATTCTTCTTCTTCTTCACCCTTGTATGCACACAGATCTCATCAATAGGTTTGTACTTGGTATAACAAGCAGGGGAGGTTTCACACAAATTGATCTTGGTGGTGTATTATATACTCAATAAAATTACACTTGATCTTTTTTTTCAAATTAATGGTTGTAAATGATTTATAAACCATTCCTAATAAGTTGGCATATCTAATTTTCTTGGAAATTTGTGAACCCTATAGTTTTTTCTCTTGTTTTTATGATTCCATACAATCCAACTATTAGAATTGACTATAGGGTACATGGACATATTAAAATAATTTTATCCATGAATTTTGTAGTGTTTCAAGGTATTTTTATAAACAAATCATCTCAATCTTGTAGATTGGTCTCATTTGAAGCTAATAGGCAGTTTCCCACCATTTACAAGATTTTCACAATGTGATAGTGGTTTTTAAGGGTGGATATAGGTTTATTTACATGATTTAAATGTTCTCTTGGTCTCTTTTATATTTCAATATCATTATCTAAGAAATGTTCCATTGTATTATAGTAATAAGCATCATACAATCAGTTTGCTCCATGATTGTCATGCATAGTAAATTGAGGGAGCTAGGTTAAAGTATGTAACACATACATGGAGCCATAATTATGGTATTAATATATTTAATACATTATCATAGTAGATTAAAAAAATTAAATAAATTTAACTTGGTAGAATAAATATTATCCCAATCAACATAGTTATCTACATACTCAGTCTGCCATTGAGATGCACCTATAGGTGCTTGTAGAAAAGTTCAAAAATTTAAATGAAGTATGAGATATTATCTCAATATTTACACCATCTTGATTTTTTAGTTGAAAAAATTTAAGAGATACAAGTTTACCATGAAGGCAAATTATTTGGTACATTGCTCCAATTCATGTTTACTTCTTGTATATAACTCAAAGTGCATCTAAAAGAGCCTATTAGGATGATGTCATGGTGGAATGAGATATTTAATGGGTATTTCATTATTTTAGAGTGATAATAGTAAATTTGGAAAACATTGAGAAATCCTATAGTTGGTCATAAACATTTAAATCTTTCATGTTGCCTACAATTCTCATCCTCATTGTCTATATGTGAGAATGCCCACCTATAAGTGGTCCTAGTAGAGGGCTTAGGTGCCATATAAAGTGTTGAATCATGTGTATGAACTATTTCATGTAGTCATAATGTTTTTATATATCATAATAGACCCATAATATTTATTTAAATTATATGTGTCATATAAAGAGCCTTCTAAAGGTAATGATTGCAAGTTTAGAGATCAAATCACGAAACTAAGAAAATAGAGATCTAGGTCATTTGGTTCATAGCATAGAACAAGTTTATGAAGACTTTTGATGTATCTTGATGACTAAGCCATACAACCTCCATATAAAAAAATATATTTGTAAAGGTAGAAGGATAGATGACTAGTGGAGGTTTGAAATGCTCAAAGTTGCCCTTTTATACACTAAAATCAATCAATAACATCTACAGGTTTTGAACTTTAAATAAGGTCTCTATCCCTCAAGGTTATAAGTGAAACATATATTCATTAAGAATGACCTTTATAAGTTGAAAAGGACATTTTTTCTCAGATATGTGCCATAGAGGATTGAGGGATAGGGTGTTGAGTTCTACATACACCTACATATGTCTTAAGCCTTGAAATTATCATCTACAACTAACTATAGACATATACAATCTATAAAAAAAAGGACTTAAGAAAGGAAACAATAACATTATTCTATGAAAGATAATTCCAAATGACTACAAATATATTAGAGGATATACAAAATATCATGACACATGTTCCAAGGTGAAATCAACACCTAAAACCTTTTACATGTCTCAATATAGTCCACTTTAGTTAACTGTATGCAACAATGAGCTAAAGAGTGATGTTTTGATGTTCAAATTACATAAACACTAAGAAAATGTGTCCCAAAAGATGTGTAATAAACCTATTAAATTATATATAAACATATGAACATTTTATTTTATCTAAACCATGCAATGAACCTATAGGTGTGGTGCCTTGAACAAGAAATGTATTCAAAGATGGAACACTATCTTGACCAGTTAAGGTATGGAAAGGGGTATCTACTAAGTTTAAATGATGAATCATACCTATAATACCTTCATGGTGATCATGACGGTATTATGGATCAGTCATGATATATAAACAAGTAGAGAGAGGACCCCATGATGCAATATACATTTTATACCTCAAATTCTACACATAGTCTACCCTTTCCATAGTCAGTCTTAAAATATGAGGAAGCTAGAAGGTTTAAATATCTAACCAATCTATATATTTTTTTGTACAGTGTTTTTCAAATTTTTATAGGCATACCTAACATTAATTTTTTCTAAGGAAATAGGGTAATTTCCCTCTATTTTGTCTCAGACAGAGGGCACTCCCTTTGTACACAAACCATGTAGTCTTGGAAAGAAGGGATGCAAGGGTATACCAAGATTGTTTAGATTATTTAAGAAGGTTTATAAAGTTTCATGACAAATATTAAAAAAATTGAAACCAATCATAAAATTTTGGAACTCAACAGGGTGTTCCATACCCTCAAGGCTACAGTCAAGACTATAAGGCATGGTTAGGCCTAGAATCCAAATGGGAGGTCAACTTCAATCTAGCCTTAGGTAAGAATTATAACCTATAAGATCATATGTATAAGGTAATTTTTTTTTGGTACAATCCTCAAAATTTTAAATAAATCACAAGGAATCCATTTTTGGGCTTTAATATAACTTAAGCCTGCATGAAATGGAGAAGAGAGTTCAAGTGGACAAATTTGGAAGATCATATCTACCTTGACACCTTATATGGATACTCAAGATGATAGGTAAATTTATATAAGTTCTTTAACATCCGTTTTATGGAATTAAGTTGAGATTTGAACATTAGACCTTTATGAAACAAAACTAAAGGTAAAAACTACCTAAAACCCATGTAAACCTTTGGAAAGGACCCAATTGAGGAAATGAAAGTGGTGAGTTATCCAAATGGGATAGAATGACCATGGAAGTGTTTAAAATTTTTATAAGACTCTCTTAAGATACTCCCCATCCTTTTGTATTGTATGGAATTATATTGATGGAGTTAAAAATAAGGTATTTTTATAGTTTTATGTATTTTTCAAGTTATAGGAGGTTTAAATATATGAAATAAAAATTGGGAGGAAGATAGAGACTTATTTTAACTCCCTATGTTAATTTCATACTTAATAGAATGTCCTAAGTTTGCATACTAGAGATCTCATCTCATCGAATCAAAACTGACATAGTGAGCAAGATAGTGAGAAGTGTGAAAACTTCAAGTAGAAGTGATTTTAATGTGTGCCCAATGATGTTAATGACATGGATGGTCTTAAAAAATTTATTTCACTCCCTTTTATATATTTTAATGAGAAATTAAAGACATTTTGGAATCCAAGTGCACAAGGTGTGTGAAAGAGGAATTTTTGTTGACTACAAGCAATGATGGATAATTTTTAGAGGAATCCAAGTGATTAGGAATGCAAAAAATTAATGGAGAAGAATTTCTAAAACCATTCCCTTTCATTACAATCATTATAACTATACCTAATTTTTTTTAATTTTCAAATAGGGATGAATGATGAAGGCAGTTTCCTTAAATAGAATGAGAACTCTTATGCCACATTCTAATAGTTTCATGACTTGGAGGGACACTTGTGATTCCTAACCTTGAATGATCAATTTCACATTCTATTCAAATGCACATGTAACTCATTTTCTTGGCTTGAAAATTGTTCTTGTGACCTTTTGACTTCTATTTTCTCTTCTCCCTCTCAGGTTATATAAAAACTAGCCATTTTGGCCATTATAAAAGATGTTCCACCTACGTATGGTGAAGTCTTACTCATTTTAATACCATAAGATCAATTAATACTATTGACTTTACCTCTTATATGAATGTTCATAGTGTGTTAACTTGAATTATTGATCTTGCTTAGTGATGATTATTTTTTCTTTAGAATTTTTTTCTAATTCTCACATCTATTTGTAGCTTGAAAGCTTCTTATTACAGGTCATGTAAAGTGTTATATGAAGTGTCAAGATTCAGTGAGTTAGTATATTAAAATAGTTTCACTCTAGGCCTCTTACTAGTCCTCATAGACTAAAATTTCATCACAACCTCATAATGAAATACTAATGTGAGAATATTCGTATTAGAGAAGTGTATGCCTAGTTAGTTGTTTGGTATCATGTGTGATATGTAGTTGGTTGGTAGTCATCAATAAATTTGGTGTATCACTTCCTTTAGGATAGTTTAATTTCAATTTTATCTCCCTTTTCCTTGTAAATATAGGTGTAGTAGTGATCCAAAAGTGGAACATAAAGGGAGTTATCCCTATCTAGAGATTCACCTCATTTTTAGGCTAACCATAGCCTAGAGGTGTTTTAATATTTCCACTTGGATGAGGAGAGCTGATGCATCTTAGCAAAGGGTGAAAATCCAAGTGACAATATTTTTTGATAGGCCCATTTGGAGTCTTAGTCCAAGAAGTTAAAATGTTTTTTGTGTTGTCTTTTAGCACATTAGCCTTTGGAGGCATGTATCTAAACATCAATAGAAACTCCAATATTTCATTAGCTATTCAAGAAACATAGGTATTCCTTTTGAATATTTTTAATAATAATTGCTTGTGTTCTTTCTTCCCAATGAAGTCCCATGGTTTTTTTAGTGTTAAGTATTAATTTAAATAAGTTGATGGGGCAACCCAAGCCTATGTTAATTCTTATCATCCTTGTTGTTATCCCCATCAAATCCAACATGATCCTTATCATCCTTTTTATAATTTCTATCAACCCTATATTAACCTCATCAATATCTTGTGTCTCCTAGTCAACCTAACCACTTCTCAACTCAGTCCATTTCAGGTTTAAAACAAACTCTCTTAGGCAATGAGAGGTGCATGATAGATCCTGATACACTAAGGGGACATGGTCAAAATGTTCCTGTTCATGTAATTCATAATGTGAGAGATGAATTAGAGCTAGTTAAGAGAGAGTGGGCACCTATTGAGAGAGAAAATTAGAAGAGGCTCACAAGTGAGATGCTAGACGTGAGTGGCCTTGTTTCATCCTTAGAGGATAAAATAATAACTCATAAAAAGTAGCCTCACCAAATATATTATCCCCAATATTTAGTTTCCCAATATTTCTATCGATCTCATATGATTCCTACTCATGAACCCAATCACGATTATCAAAGTCATTTTTTTCCTAATTAGTTGGAAGAGAGAGTTAGAAAGGAAAACCTTATTTTTAAAGCAAACCTTCATTGGAATATTGCATTAGAAAATAATTAGATGAATTATTCCATCTTATTATCAAGGGAAGAATAATATAGGCCCTCATTTCCCTCTCCTATTACATCCCCACCTCAATAAAAAACTCATAGATATGAAATAGCAAGTTGGAGACAAGGTGGAAAATCCAAGCCTAAGGAGATCCCATGTTTCTTGAACACTTCATCCACTCCTCAAATTGCATCACTACCTTAGTAAGAGACTTATAATCCTAAAATCCTAAGCTAAAATAAGATATTGGAATTATGGGGAAAGAAAGAGAATATGAACCTTGATAAAAAGTGTGAATTTGAAAAAGACCATCTTATGCAAGTCCCTCCCACCCTTCCTCAAGAGACATCTTATTTTCCATGTCATCCCTCTTTTACTCCTTATCCTCATGAATATTCCTATAAAATTCAATAGATACTTTTCTAAGAGAACCTATCCAAGAAAATTGAATAGTTAGAGTCAAGAATGAAATTGTTGAGTCAAGGTGTGATGGAAGGTTTAGAGCCAAAACAAGATCATATGCTTAAACACACCCCATATAACCTTTACCAAGAAATTCATAAATATAAACCATATTTTAATGAATATATTATCAAATATAAGAAATAAAACCAATCTATTTTATCCCAAGGTCTGCATCCCCTTTCTCAAGAGCTCCTAAAAAGATCCCCTACAATTCATTCTCAATCTGATTCTGAGTCCTATATTCCACCTCTAACAAATAATTCAACTAATATTCACCCCATCACCCTTTGCCTTGATGTACCTATGGTATGGGAATCTAAAGAGGATAATTTTATCAAGAATAATTTAGAACTTTTGCTTGAATAAAATATAGCTCCTTGGCAGCCTCATTGGACTAAATCACCTAATTATAAGATGCTTAGTCTTGGCATCAGCAAGAAGGAGAAGGAAATTGAGGATATTGTATCCCTTGATAACTAAAATCATATTAAAATAGTTTATATAAAACATGAGAGTCCTCAAGAGTTTCCAAATTTTGAAGAATAAATGATTCCTTGGTTTGAGTCTTCTTATTGTGTTGATAATCAAGAATGACTTCTTTGTGTCAAAAAGGAAATCTTAGATGAAGTTATTTTGGATTCTAAAGAAGAGGATGAAATATATTATCTTTTTTTTTCCCTTAATGATGTTAACTAAAGAGAAGATAAAGAATCGTGGTATCAATTTTTAAGCATTTGTAATGAGTTTCAGCCTCTCAAGGGGTCTACAACTTCTTTAGAATTGATTGCAAGTGATGGTAAGCGAGATGACATTTTTCAAAATGTCATAGATGAGCCAAAACAAATTTCACCTTATCCTTTTAAGGTTAAAACAATATTCTATTAGCCTCAATCTTCTAAAGAACAAGGGATTTCTTATCTTGAAACCATGCCTATAAAGAATATTCAAGTTGATCATGAGATAAAGAGTGGGAAGTAGTATGAGGTATGCATACAAGGAAAAGAGGAATATATTTAAATTGGAGACCTATTTTAATATATTCTACTTGATAGCATAGCAAGTGAAGTGCCAAGAAATAGGTATGATCTATCAAGTATCCAATCCAAAGAGCAACATGTTTGGCACTATGAGTCATCTCATGAAGAAGAAGACTCAAGAAACATTCCTTTTGATCTTGGAAAATAAGTATGCTTAATTTTTATTTGTACATAGTTTTTTATTTTATGTTTTCCCTAAGTACTTTGAGCACATGTGTGTGTTTGCTTTGTTTTGTGTCTGTCTTTTGTTTTGTGTGGTTGAGGTAGCCAATTGGTCTTGTCTTGATCAAAGATTTTTGTTCATTGTAAAAGTCCTATTATTGTGTTTTAGACTTTATATTACTCCCTAATCCCATGGATAGGATAAGGCTATTGATCTATAGCATAATAGGCATGCTACCCTTATGAGTTAGCAATTTGTTAACCAAATTTGACCTTATAAGTCAAATTGGGAACCTTATAGGTAAAAAATTGATTTTTAGATGTTTTCAAGGATCCAATATTATGTCATAGGGTGTATTATAAGTCTTTTTATTTCATTCCATGTCATATTATCCTTGGTCATTAGTCATTTTAATCTTTATGTATTTTGGAGCCATTTTGGGGGTCAAAATAGAGCATTAAATGACTTATATGGCCTCCTTAGGAAACTTGAAGGTGTAAAAGGGTTATTTCATGTTATATGTGTCCTATTATGCCTTAATAAACTATTTATAACTAAAAAGTGGTAGGTTCTTTAGAATAAAGAGTAGTTTCTTGGAAAAAAGGAGGTGTTTAGAACTTGTATGACACATGAGAGAGTGTGACACATGGGATAAGGCATTGAGATGACACTTTAGCTACCTCAGACCCATTTATAGGATTTAAGTATTCTATAAGTGTAAAATTTTAGAAAAACCCATTTTTCTCATTCTTCACCTTTTCATGCACATAGAACTAGTCAACAGGTTTGTACTTGGTACAACATGTAGGGGAGGTTTCAGATAAATTATTCTTGGGGTGTCTTATAAACTCAATAATATGCTATTTTATATTTTTTTTAGAGTAATTGTGGCCTATTTTTTATTAACCACTCCCAAGAAGTTGGCATATCTAATTTTATTACAAATGTGTGAACCCTATAGGTTTTGCTCTTATTTGGATGATTCCATACAATCTAGATATTTTAATAGACTCCATTGGGAGTGTACATATTCAAATCATATTATCCATTATTTTTTTATTATTTCAAGTTGTTTTTATTAGAAAATTATCTCAAGTTTGCAGATTGGTCTCATTTGAAGCTAACAGGCAGTTTTCCACCATTTATAGGATCTTCATGTTTTGATAGTGGTTTTTGAGGGTGAAGATAGGTTTATTTACATTTTTTAAATGTCCTATTTATCTCATTATCTAAGCAATGTTTCTGGTTACTATAGTAATAATCATCAAAAGGTCAATTTGCTCAATGGATGTCATGCATAGTTAACTAAGGGAGCTGGGACAAATTATTTAACACGTCTATACAACCAAAGTTATTGTATTGAGATATTTAATACATTACCATAGCATAGGTAATAAATTAAAGGTTTTTAAATTAGTATAATAAAGACTTTCCTAGTCAACATAGTCATTTTCATACTCAGTCTACTATTTATATGCACCTACAAGTGCTTGCAGAAAAGTTTAAACATTAAAATTAAGTGTGAGATATTATCCCAAGATTTAAAAAATATTTATTTTTTGTTTTAACACATTTAAGATAGATAAATTTACCATGAATGTTGATTATTTATTACATTTCTCTAATTCATGCTTACTACCTGTATATAAGTCAAAGTGTATCTACATGAGCCTCTTTGGATGACATCATGGTGGAATGGGAGATTTGATAGGTATTTTAGTATTGTAGAGTGCCAATATTAAATTTTGGAAACCTTGATAAATCTTATGGTTGGTCATAAACATTTAAATCTTTCATGCTACCTAAAATTCTCATCCTCAACGCATGTATGTGAGAATGTTCACATACAAGTGGTCCTAGTAGAGGCCTGAGGTGCCATATGGAGTGTTGAAGCATATGGAAGAATTATTTCATGAAGTCTTAATGTGTTTAGAAATTTTAATAGACCCATAAGATTTGTTAATGTTTTAGGTGTCATATGAATATCCTTCCAAAGGTAATGACTATATGTTTAGAGATCAAATCCCTAAACTGAGAAAACTAAAGTCTAGACCATCTAGTTGATAGCATACAACAAGGTTAAAAATAATTTTGATACATATTTATAAATAAACCTTTTATCCTGCATAAAATAAAATATTTATGATAATGTGGAAGGGCATATGACTATTGGAGGTTAGTTGTTGAAAGGCTCAAAGTTTCCCTTTTATACACTAAAATCAATGAATAACATCTACATGTTTTCAACTTTAAATAAGGTCTCTCCCACTAAAGGTTAAAAGTGGAACATATCTTAATTAAGGATGAAATTTATAATTTTAATAAGACATTTTTTCTCAAATATGTGCCAAAAATTATTTATAAACAAGGTAATGAGTTCCACATACACCTGTATGTGTCTTAAGCCTTGGAATTCTCATCTACAACTGACTGTAGACATATGCAGTCTATGACCAAGGACTTAAGTATGTAAACACTCACATTATTGTATGGAATAGAATAAAAAATGACAAAATATATTAAATTATATCCAAAATATAATGACACATGTTTTAGGGTGAAATCAATACCTGCAGGCTTCTACTTGTATCAATATAGTCCACTTTAGTTGACTATATGCAATAGTGAGATAAATAGTGATGTTTTGATGTTTGTATTGAATAAAAAATAATAAAATAGGTCCTAAAATATGTGAAATGACCCCATTAAATTCTAAACAAACATATTAACATTTACTTTGAGACAAACTATATAAGCAACCTATAGGTGTAGTGTCTTAAATGAGAAATACATTCAGAGATGGAACACTATCTTGACAAGTCAAGTATGGAAAGGGATATATGGAGAGTTGAAATGATGAATCCCATAGACATACAATACCTTAATGATTATCATTATGGTCTTATGGATCTCTCATTATAGACAAACAAGTAGAGAGAGGACCCCATGATGCATTATACTATGTATACCCCAAATTATGCACATAGTCTACCCCTTTCACAATCAATCCTTGAATATGAGGAAGTTAGAATGATTTTTAATCTCAAAAAGGGATAATTTTTTGTTTATAGTGTCTTTAAAACTTTTATTGTTATGACCAACATTCACTTAGTCTAAGGAAATAGGGCAAATGATCTTGTTTTGTCTCAGACAGAGGGCACTCCTTTTATATGAAAACCTTATAGTCTTGGAAAGAAGTGATGAAAGGGTGGACCAGGAGATATATTTTTTAATAAGGTGGAGAAATTTTAATGACACATATTAAAAACATTTAAACTAATCACAAAATTATTAAACCCAATAGGGTTATCTATACCCTACTAGTTGTAGTCAGGTCTATGAGGCATGGTTAGGCCTAGAATCCATATGGGAGGTCAAATTCACTTATATCATTAAGGAGGAATTATAACCTATTGGATAATGTGTATATGGTTATTTTATCTATTTAAAACCCTCTAAATTGTAAAGAAAGCACAAGGAATCCATTTTTGGACTTTAAAACAACTAAGTCCTACATGAAATGGAGAAGAGAGTTTTAGTGGACAAATGTGGAAGCTTGTATCTAACTTGACACCTTAAAAGGAGACTTAAGGAGATAGGAAAAGTTATATAGGTTCCTGAACATCACTTTTTTGTCATTAAGTTGAGATTTGAACATCATACCTTTATGAAACATCATTAAAGGTCAAAACTACCTAAAATCCTTATATACCCTTAGAAAGGACCCAATTGAGGAAATTAATATGGTGAAATATCCAAATGGGATAGAGTTATGATGAAATATATTTAACCTCGTATAATACTCTCTCAAGATACTCCCCATCCTTTTATACTATATGGAATTATATGGATGGAGTACAACATAGGGTATTTTTGATAGTTTCATGCATTGTGCAAGTTTTTTGAGGTTTCAAGAGATGAAATAAACTTTTTTAGGAATACAGAGACTTATTATAAATCCATATATCAATTTAATACTTCATAAAATATCCTACGTGTTCCTACTAGAAATCTCATTTCAGCTAGTCAAAACTACCATAGTGAAAAGTGTGAAAACTTCAGGTGGAAGTTATTTTAAGGTGTGTATGATTTATTTATGGAAATATATGGTATTAAAACATGTATTTAACTCCATTTTACATATTTTCATGATAAAATAAATCCATTTTGGAATAAAAGTGCATAAGGTTTGTGAAAGAGAAATTTTCTTTAACTGTAGGCAATGATGGCTTATTTTTAGAGGAATCTAGGTGATTAGGAATGAAACCAATGAATGGATAAGCATGTATATAACACTTAAATATTATTAAAATAATTATACCTATCCATAATAAATTTTTTGATGTTAAAATAGGGGTGAATAATGAAGGCAGTTTCCTTATGCAAAGTGAGAACTCATATGCCACATTTCAAGAGTTTCATGACTTAGAGTGACACTTGTGCTTCATAACCTTGCGTGATTAGTTTCAAATTACCTTATAATACACATTTAACTCAATTTATCATCTTGAAAATTTTACTTGTAACCTTTGGATTTATCTCTTCTCTTCTCTCTCTTAGGTTCTATAAGAACTAGCCATTTTTTCCTTTGTAAAAGATGCTCCACTTGAGTATGGTCAAGCCCTGCATATTTTCATACCATAATATAAATAAATAATTATAATTTTACCTCTTATATAAATTATTATAATGTGTTTACTTGAATTATTTATCTTTATTACTGATGACTATTATTTCCTTACCATTGTTGTCTCATTTTCAGATATATTTGTAGCATGAAAGCTTCTTCTTGTAGGTCAAGTGAAGTGTTATATGAAGTTTCAAGGTTGAGTGAGTTAGTATATTCAAATACTACCATTACAGGCCTCTTGTCTACTTCTCTTATCCTAAACTTTTATCACAACCTCATAACAAAATACTGATGTGAGAAGATTTAGATTAGAGAAGTGTATGCCAAGTTAGTCTCTTGATATCATGTGTGACATGTAGCTAGTTGTTAGTCATAAATAAATTTGGTGTATCACCTCCTTTAGGATATTTTAATTTAAATTTTAACTCCATTTTCCTTACAAGCAGAAGTGTAGTAGTGATCCAAAAGTGGTACGTCAAGGGAGCTAGCCCTATCTAGAGATTCACCTCATTCTTAGGCTACCCATAGCCTATAGGTGTTTCAATTATCCCACTTGGATGAGGAGAAATGAGACATCTCCTTAAAGGCTGAAAATCTAAGTGATAATAGTTTTTATCATGCCTGATGGGACTCTTAGTTGAAGAATTTTAAATATTTATGGTGTTGTCTTTCAACACATTAGCTTTTAGAGGCATCTAACTAAACATCAATTGTGACTTTGAGATTACATCAGCTAATCAATAAACCCAAATATTCATTTTAAATATTATTGATAATAATTCCTTGTGTTCTTTCTTCCTAATGAAGTTCTATAGATATTTTTGGTGTGGATTATTGTTTTATATAAGTTGATGGAGTGTCCCAAGCCTATTAAAACCCTTATCATCATTGTTATGATCCCTATCAACTCTAACATGATCCCTATCAGCCTTGTTATGAGTTGTATCAGCCCTAAAATCAACCTCTTTAATATCTTGATTTTCCTAGTCAACCTGGCTACTTCTCAACTCAATCCATTTTAGGCTTCAAAAAAACTCTCCTCAGCTATGAGAGGTACATTATAGACCTTAACACACTAAGGGGACATGGTTAATATTTTCCTAGTTATCTCATTAATAAGGTAAGAGATGCATTAGAGATAGTTATGAGAGAGTGGGTACCTATTGAGAGAGAAATTTGAAAAAGGCTCACAAGTGAGATGCTAGATGTGAGTGGCCTTGTTTCATCCTTAGAATTTAAGCTAATAACTCACATAAATTAGCCTTAGAAAATATATTATACCCCATATCCACTTCCCCAATATTTCTATTAGTCTTACATGATTCCTACTCATCAACCCAATCAAGATTATCAAAGTCATATTTTTCCCAATCAACTGGAAGAGAGAGTTAGAAAGATAAACCATGTTTTTAAAGCAAACCTTGATAGGAAAATTGAGTTATCCAATAAATATATTAATCAATCCATCTTATTAGTAAGGTAAGTGGAATCTATGCCCTCATTTACCTCTCTTATTACGTCCCCACCTCAAGAAGAAACTCCTAGATATGAAATAACAAGTTGGAGACAAGGTGGAGAAACCAAGCCTAAAGATATCCCATGTTTATTAAACACTTCATCCACTCCTCAAATTACATCACTACGTCGAGAAGAGACTCCTAATCCAAACATCCTAAGTTAAAATAGGATAGTGGAATCATAGGGAAAGAAAGATAATAGAATCCTTGATAAAAAAAGAATGAATTTGAGAAAGAGTTTCATCCTATAAAAGGCCCTCCCACCCTTCCTCAAGAAACCTATTATTTTCCATGTCAAATCTTGTACTCTTGATCCTCATTAATATGTCTATCAGCTTCAAGAGAGACTTTTCTAAGATAACCTATCCAAGAAAATTGAAGACTTGGAGTCAAGAATCAAATTATTGAGTCAAGGTGTGATGGAAGGTTTATAGCCAAAATAAGATCCTATGCTTAAACACACCCCATATAACCTTCCTCAAGAAAATCCTCAAGATAAAATTATATTTTAATGAAGATATTATAAAATAGAAGGAATAAAACCAAGTTATGTTAACCTAAGGTCTACTTCCCCTTCCTCAAGAACTCCCAAAAGGATCCCCTATAATTCATTCTCAATTTTATTTTGATTCCTATGTTCAACCTCTACCAACTAGTTCATCTCATCCTCACCCCATCACCCTTTTCCTTGATGGACATATGATATGGGAAACTAAAGAAGAGCATTTTGTTAAGAATGATTCAAAACTTTTCCTTGATTAAAATATAGCTCCTTAGCAGGCTCATTGGACTAAGTCACATGATTACAAGATGCCTAGTCTTAGCATCTTCAAGGAGAAGGAAATTTAGGATCTTGTAGCCCTTGAGAGCCAAAATCAGATTATAACAGTTGATATACAACCTAAGAGTCCTCAAGAGTTTCAAAACTATGAAGAATAAATTAGTACTTGTGTTGAGTCTTCTTGTTGTGTTGATAATGAAGAATGCCTTCCTTGTGTCAAAGAAGAAATATTGGATGAAGTTACTTTGGATTATAAAGAAGAGGATGAAAGAGCTTCTCTTGTTGTTTCCCTTCATGATGTTTAGAAAAAAGAAGACATGGACTTGTGGTAGTAGTTTGTAAGAATTTTAAATGAGTTTAAGTCTCTCAAGGGATCTACAACTTCCTTAAAACTAATTTCAATTGATGGTAAGGAAGATTATTTTTTCTTAAATGTCATAGATGAGCTAGACAAAGGTTCATCTCAGCATTTGGAGGTTAAAACAATCTTGTATTGGCCTCAATCTTCTAAGGAACAAGAAACCACTCCTCTAAAAATCATGCCTACAAAGAAGATGCAAGTTGATCATGAGATGAAGAGTGGGCAGCGATATGAGGTATGTGTAAAAGTACAAGAGGAATAAATTTACATTGGATAACTATTTTAATATTTTCTACTTGAGATCATATCAAGTGAAGTGCCAATAAATAGGTCTAATCTATCAAGTATCTAATATAAAGAGCAACATGCTTGTCACTATGATTCATCTCATGATGAAGAAGATTAAAGGAACTTTCCTTTTGACCTAGAAATTAATTATGCTTAATTATTAGTTGTACATAGTTTCTTTATTTCTATTTTCCCTAAGTTTTTTGATCACATGTGTGTGTTTCCTTTATTTTGTGTGTGTCTTTTGGTTTGTGTGGTTGAGGTAGTCAATTGAACTTATCTTGATCAAATATTGTTGTCAATTTTAAAATTGATTTTGTTGTGTTTTATAATTTATATGACTCCCTAGACACATGGATAGGATAAGTCTATTGATATTTAACATATAAGGCATGCTACCCCTATGAGTCACTAATTTGTTGACCAAATTTGACCCTCTAAGTCAAATTGGGACCCCTATATGTAAATTTTTTATTTTTAGATGTATTTATGGATCCAATATTATGTAATATGATGTACTATAAGTCTTTTAATGTCATTACATGTCATATTATCCTTGGTCATTAGTCATTTTAGTCTTTATGTCTTTTAGAGTCATTTTGGGGGTCAAAATAGGCCATTAAATGACATTTACATACTTCTTTGGAAAATTGAAGGTGTCAAGGGGTTATGTCACATTCCATGTGTATTATTATGCATTAGTAAATTTCTATTAACTGAAAAGTGGTAGGTTTTTCAAAATAATTAGTAGTTTCTTGGAAAAAAGGAGGAGTTTGACACTTGTATGACCCATGAGAGATTTTGAGATGTATAAGAAGGTTTTAAGATGACTCTTTAGATTAAATAGACCCATTTAAATGATTTAATTATTATGTAAGTGCCAAATTTTGGATAAAACCATATTATTCCTTCTTCATCCTTCCATGCACATAGAACTAGTAAGCAGGTTTGTACTTGGTACAACAAGTAGGGGAGATTTTAGATAAATTTATTTTGGGGGTGTATTCTACACTTATTTATTTTTAATTTTATGTTTTAATTTATATTAATGGTGGCATGTACTTCATGAACCATTCTTCATAAGTTTGCATATCTAATTTGTTTGCAAATCTATGAAACCTATATATATTACTCTTATTGAACGATTTCACACAATTCAAATATTATAATTGAATCCAAGGGATATGTAAATATTCAAATAATTTTATCCATTATTTTTTTAGTGTTTCAAAGTGTTTATACAAGAACATCATCTCAGGTTCGTAGATTGGTCTCATTTGAAGCTAACATGTAATTTTCCATATTTTGTAAGATATTCATGCTTTGATAATGGTTTTTAAGGGTGAATATAGGTTTATTTACATGTTTTAAATGTATTATAAGTATAATTTATCTTTTAATCTCATTATACAATAAATTTTCCATGATACTATAGTATTAAGCATCATACAGTCAATTTTCTCCATGACTATCATGCATAATCAATTAAGGGAGCTACGTTAGTCTTTAACACATCCATATATAAATAATTATGGTATTGAGATATTTAATACATTACCATAGTATATTTAATCAAGTAAAATTATTTAACTTGGTATAAGAAAGAGTTCCCCAATCAACACAGTCATCTACATACTTAGTCTACCATTGATATGTACCTGCAGGTGCTTGTAGAAAATTTCAAACATTAAAATGAAGTGTGAGAAATTATGTAAATATTGAAAACATATTTATGTTTTATTTTAACACATTTAAGAGATACATATTGATTATGAAGGTATATTATTTGGTACATTTCTCCAATTCATACACACTACCTGCATATAACTTAAAGTGCATCTCCAAGAGCCTCTTAGGATGACATCATGGTGGAATGGGTTATTTGATAGGTAGTTAAGTCTTTTAGAGTGATAATTGTAAATTTGGAAAACCTTGAGAAAGTGTAGATCTAGTCACAAACATGTAAATCTTGCATGATTCCTACAATTCTCATCCCGCTACATGTATGTGAGAATGCCCACCTACCAGTGGTCCTAACAGAGGGCTAAGGTTTCATATGGAGTGTTGAAGAATGTGTAAGAAATATTTAATGAAGTAATAATGTGTTTAGAGATCATAATAAACCCATAAGAGTTGCTAATTTTTTAGGTGCCATATGAATATCCTTCTACAGGTAATGACTATAGATTTAAAGATCAAATGCCTAAACTAAGAAACTAGAGGTCTGGGCCATTTGGTTGATAGCATACAATAAGGTTACAATGACTTTTGATTCATCTTGATGACTAAAAATTATTTCTTCAATAAAATATAAGAGATATGAAAAGGTAAAAGGGCATATGAATAGTATAGGTTAGTTAATTAAAAGGCTAAAAGTTACCCTTTTATACACTAAAATCAATTAATAACATCTATAGGTTTTAAACTTTAAAGAAGGTCTCTATCACTCAAGGTTGAAATTGGAACATATATTCATTAGGTATTATCTTGATAAGTTGAATAATACATTTTGTCTCAAATATGTGCCATCAATAATTGAGTAAAATGGTGTTGAGTTTCACATACACCTACATGTGTCTTAATCCTTGAAATTCTCATCTACAGCTGACTATAGACATATACAGTCTATGACCAAGGAATTAAGTATGGAAAAACTCACATTATTATATGGTATTGAATTAAAAATTAATTAGAAATATCTTAAAGGATATCCAAAATATAATGACACATGTTCCAAGGTGAAATCAACACATACATGATTCTACTTGTCTTATTACAGTCTACTTTAGTTGATTGTATCAAATAGTGAGTTAAAGAGTGATGTTTTGATGTTTGAATTTCATAAACACTAATTAAATGGGTCCTAATATGTTTTTAATTACCATAATAAATTATAAATAAGCATATGAACATTTCCTTTCAGCAAAACCATTCAAGCAACCTATAGGTGTGGTTGCTTAAACAAGAAATATATTCAGAGATGGAACAATGTCATGACCAATCAATGTACAAAAAGGGGTATATAGAGAGTTGAAATTATGAATAGTAAATATAAAACCTTAATGATGATCATGATGGTCTTATATATCTCTCATGATATAAAAACAAGTAGAGAGAGGACTCCATGATGCAATATACATTGTATACCCCAATTTTTGTATATAGTCTACCCCTTTCATAATAAGTCTTAGTTTTTGAGAAATTTTGAAGATCTATTGATTCAAACAAGGGATTAATTTTTATTTATAGTGTATTTAAAACTTTTATATGTCTCTCCAACATTCATTTGGTCTAATTAAATAGGGTATGTGCCCTCTATTTTATCTTAGATAGAGGGTACTCCCTTTGTACGCAAACCTTGCAATCTTGAAAAGAAGGGATGAAAAGATGGAATAGGATATATTTATATTTTTTGAGTAATGTGTATAAATTTATATTAAACCTAGTAGAAACATTTAAACCAATCAAGAAAGGATGAAACTCAATAGGGTGCTCTATACCCTCAAGGTTACAATCAGGTCTATGGGGCATGCTTAGGCCTAGAATCCATATGGGAGGTAAACATCAATTATATCCTATGGTAGGAATTATAAAATATTGGATAAAGTGTATAAGGTCATTTTATATGTGTAAAATCATTAAAATTTTAGGGAAATCATAAGGAATCCATTTTTGGGCTTTAAGACAACTCAAGCTTGTAGGAAATACAAAAAAGCATTTGAATGGACAAATTTGGAAGCTCATATCTACCTTGAAACCTTTCATGGATACTCATGGAGATATGAAAAGTTAGATAGGGCCTTGTACTTCAATTTTATAGTATTAATTTGAGATTTGAATGCCAGACCTTTATGAGACATCACAAAAGGTCAAAGCTACAAAAACCCTTATAAACCCTTAAAAAGGACCCAATTGAGGAAATGAAGATGGTGAGATATTAATATGGGATATAGTGACCAAAAAAGTTTTTGACTATTGTATAAAACTCTCTCAAGATACTCTTCATCCTTTTGAACTATACAAAATTATACTGATGGAGTGAAAAATGGGGTATTTTTGACAATTTTGTGTATTATATAGGTTCTAGGTGGTTTCAAGAGAGAAAATAAACCTTTTAAGAAATATATAGAGTTATAATAACTCCATATGTCCATTTATTACATCATCTTAAGTGTTCCTACCAGTGCTCTCATCTCAACCAGTCAAAAATGGCATAGTGAGAAAGATAGTGAGAAATGTGAAAACTTCATGTGGAAGTGATTTTAAGGTGTGTCTGATGCCTATATAGCCATGGAGGGTATTTAAAAACTTAATTCACCCCATTTTATGTATTTTCATTAGAAACTAAATCCATTTTGAAATACAAGTGTATAATATGTGTGAAAGAAGAGTTTTCTTTGACTAGAGGCAGTGATGGCTCATTTTTAGAGTAATTTAGGTGATTAAGAATGCAACCAATGAATGGAGAAGCATTTATATAACCATACCCTATAATTTAAATCATTATATCTATATCTAATCATTTTATTTTGTTTAAATAAGGGTGAATGATGAAGGTAATTTTCTTGTCACCAATGAGAACTCATATGCCACATTTTAAGAATTTCATGAGTTGGAGTGACACTTGTGACTCTAACCTTGCATGATAAGTTTAAAATTAACTTTTCAATCACATTTAACTCATTTTCTCAACTTTATAAGTGTCCTTATGACCTTTGGACTTCTCTCTTCTCTTCTCTCACTTAGGTTCTATAAGAACTAGCCATTTTGGCTTTTGTAAAATATGCTCCACCTGAGTATGGTAAAACCCTACTCATTTTCATACCATAATATCAATAAGTACTTATAATTTCACCTCTTCTATGAATTTTCATAGTTTTTTCACTTGAATGACTGATCTTGCTTAGTGATCTTTATTGTTTCCTTAGCATTATTGTCTTATTCTCACACCTATTTATAGCTTGAAAGGTTCTTCTTGCAAGTCATCTGAAGTGTTTTATGAAGTTTCAAGGTTTATTGATTTATTATATTTAAATAGTGCCATTCTAGACCTTTTATCTAGACCTCTTATCCTAAAATTTCATCATAACCTCATAATAAAATACTGATTAGAGAAGATTTAGATTAGATAAGTGTATGCCTAGTTAGTCTCTTGGTCTCATGTGTGACATGAATTTGGTTGGTATTCATCAATCAATTTGGTGTATCACCTCCTTTAGGATAGTTTTCTTTCATTTTTTTCTCACTTTTCCTTGCAATCATAGGTGTAGTAGTGATCCAAAAGTGTTACATCAATGGAGTAGGCCTATCTAGAGATTTACCTCATTATTATGCTACCCATAGCCTAGAGGTGTTTTAATTGTGCCACTTAGATGAGAAAAGATAATCCATCTCCTCAAAGGGTGAAAATCCAAGTGACAATAGTTATACAACTTAACTTGGCTTTTATTTCACATTCACTTGAGTTTTGTGATTGATATTTAATGATCTCAATTATCATGTCATAAATCACCCTTAAATGAAATTAGGGGAATAATTACCTTCCAATATAATTATTCAAATATCCCAGGTTCATTTTTTTAACCTCTCTCAATTCTAATACATCGTAAGGAAACATCTTTACCAATTCAAAATACTAATGGGAAGCATGGTTGCATTAACACACATATGTACTCCTTCTTTGCTCTCTTTATTTTAAGGCATTCAAATTATTCCAAATTTAAGATTATAGGCATTGATATATACCATAACATGATCTTAGTTACAGTCAAAATGGGTTCAATTAAATGCAATGTGTGTTGTACACAACTAAGTATATATTTATTTCTTTTAAACATGTAATTTCATCCTTATGCATTACTAGATTAATGGGTGGGGGGGATTTAAATGATAAAATATTATTTATATATAATATTAGTCTTGTATACTTCAAAAATACCTATCAAGGCTCTACCCTATATATATATATATATATATATATATATATATATATATATATATCTTCATGTTTCTGATAAGCGTGACATTCACCATTTCACTATGCCAAATTTCTTATTTTTTGGTCTAAACCTATAATTCTTATGACCTATATATTATGTATAGTAAAAAAATAACAACACATGATATATATGTTTAACCATTAGTTTCATATCCTCATCAAATTTCTATTATTTTAGAAACTTAATTCCCATATAGTGACAGTTGAATTGATGCAAGTGTCTAATTTCTTATCTAGTGTTCATAGCAAAAAACTCATATAGTTTATAAATATTTTGAATCCTATGGGTTGGCCCATTTGTTTTATTTAACCCTTTCATGAGATATTTTCAAAAATTGTGTTATAAATAAAAAAATACCATTCATTATTTTCAAGTCATATTCAAAATATTACTAAGCACACATCTACCAAGGAACCTTTCAAGAATTAAAAAATACCTTATTTTTCCATATTTATGTAATGATCATAGTAGAAATCATATGATAGGTGTGAAATATTAAAATAGTAGACCATGAATTTTTTTATAAGTTATAATATAGATCATTGCATACCTTTGAATATATCTTATTACATCCTTATGCACACATAAACCAACACTTAGGGGATAACTAAATATGTCTAAGGCTTTTTTTGAAGTTGTGGATGTGTAAGTAGTGCTCATTGAAAAAGGATACATTGAGGTTAGCTTCACTTTGTTAACACACTAATCCATTTTTGTCAAGATACATAAGACTTAAGATGAAGATATAGTGTTTAATCCATAAATAATCACCTATATCATGTTCATGTAATTATAATTTATTAATAAGAAGGTCACAAAAAACATATAAATAGCTAGGTGGTCACTTTACAATACACTAATTATTCCATACTAGATAGATCCATTCATACTAAGACATCTAAATCAATGCAAGTGCTCTTAAGATGACATAAGTGTCTAAGCCTCTAAGAAAAATATTGTTAGAATCTAATGATTGGATATAAATATGGTTCCCACCTATTTTCACCTATACATGTCTCAGATCTCTCTCTTTATACTTATAAAATATGGAAAAATATGATTTATATGACATCTCAATTTTATATACTTAAAAAATACATATTAGGGCTCTACTCTTAATCTATATACCTTGTTATTTTTGAAAGGGTCACATTTACCATCTCACTAGGGGAATGTAGATGAAAAAATATGATTTATATTGCATATCAATATTAAATACTTGAAGAATACCTATCAGATCTCTACCCTTCAGTTGTATACCCTATTTTTTATGAAAGGATCACATTCACCATCTCACTATACCTATTTACTTATTTTTTTGATTTGCCTCTATCACTCTTATGACCCAAATCTTATGTATAGTAAAAAAATCTTAAAACATGACATATATCCTTCACTATTAGTTTCATACCCTAAACAACTTTATGGTATTTTAGACACGTATGTCCCATATATTGGCACTTACATTGACACAAGTGTCTAATTTATTAACTAGTGTTTGTACCTCAAAAATCATCTAATTTGTAAATATTTAAAATCCTATTAGTTGGCCCATTTATTTTATTTAACCCTTTCATGAGTTATTTTCAAAATTTGTGGTATAAATACAAAAAAAGACATTTCATTATCACAAAGTCATATCTACAATCTTACAAAACACACATCTAATAAGGCACTTTTAAAGTATTAAAAGTTATCATATTATTCCCTATTCATATATCAATTATGGGATAATTCATATGATAGGTTTGAATCATTCAAAGTTTATCCCATGTGTAAACACTTGAAATCCACACACGATCATTTTTAGTGTCACCATTTCAGTAGACCACCTTAGAACCCACTTGGGACTAACCATTAGCCTCTCTACCAATAACCAAGCCTAACCTTAGTCAGTTTGACATAATAACTAAACCCACCTTTTTAACCCAACTTGACCTCAAACCTTGACCACTGATAGTCACCCTAATCATCAACAGTCACCCTGACCACTGATGGTTAGGCTCCACTATCTAAACCAGCTTAACTAACCCTTCGTTATAACTTGATTTTATATTTTTATAATTTTTAATTCACATGTGAGCCAATACATGCATGATTTATATTTAGACAAGTTACACCCCTTGTTAACCTCTTACTATACGTCTTCTTCCTTGCCTATAAGAAGAGAGGAGCAAGAGGTGAAATCCATCCATAACTATCAAGAGATTTTGCATCCATATTTTCCTTTTAAGTTGTTCTTCTAAAAATCCAATGATCCATCCATCACAATAGAGAACCAAAGTGTTGTTACCCCTCAGCCAATAAACAAGTACTATTACTTAACTATAATTATCCCAGACTCCATCAATTAGTCAATTGACTCAACCATTCATCTAATCAATCTCTAGAAAGCTAAGTATTTGTTTTCAATTTATCAATTACTTTTTATTTTACAACCAACCCAACATAAACTAATCTCCTAGAATTGCCTTCTATGACCCCATCAATTTAAACTTTCATCACCCGAACCCAACACACAATAACCACCAATTGTCATCCTGAT
Source organism: Torreya grandis (assembly GCA_037957365.1). Taxonomy (NCBI): domain Eukaryota; kingdom Viridiplantae; phylum Streptophyta; class Pinopsida; order Cupressales; family Taxaceae; genus Torreya; species Torreya grandis. The sequence continues at coordinate 1,157,656 of JARHVA010005184.1, read as the reverse complement.
TGTTAATGATCTACTCAACCTCTGACAGTTACCTCGACCATTGATGGTCACATCAAATAACAATGGCCACACCAACTGTTAATGGTCACTATGGCAAGAAATAAAAGCAAGCTATTTTCACCTAATTACCCTCAACCAACTCCAACTTTATTTTTGTTTGCCTATTTAGAGACCCCAAACCTATTTTTTGAACCACACCCAAACTATTTAGCATGAGTATTAACCCACTTATTACTATATTAGTCATTTTAGTATATTTCTTTATGAAGTATTTCTTTTATTCAATTTTTAAACCATTTTATTTTTGATGCAAGTAATTTATCTTCTATTTTATAAAGTTAATTATTTAAAATGTGTGGATTCACAACCCCCGAGGAAGTTCTTGCTTTTAGGATCTAGCTAGCACTAGGCAATCTACCCAAATATCTATCTAACCATCATTTGCTTTAGTGTTGTCTTATTTGGAGGTTATTCCTCTCAATCTAAATAAGAGTTATCCATAATCATCTTATTTAATATGTGTACAACAAAATAGGTTTTTCTACCATACCCATATCTAATTTTTCTTCTTCATTTAGAATATAAGCTAAAATTACTCCAAAACATTTTGACACGCTCGATGGGATATTGAGTCTCTATTCAAGTTTCTTTTGTTTGCATCTATATGCTCTTCTTCCTAGTCTATGATCATAAACTAAATTGAAATTTATTTTGACTTTAAAACCAACTACATACATTGATTTCATTCAATTTTATCTCACATACTTTAAATTAAAGCAAAGTAATTCAATCGAAGAGTCACTTTTTGTACACACACTAAACCGAACCACCTACATCAATCAATCATAAAAAAACCTAAAATAAGGCTTGACTAGGATTTCATGACCTTGTGGTCACCTTAACCTTCCCTCTCAATCCTACTTAAAAGTCATTACTAAGGGTAGAACTAACTTAGCTCTTTAGTTGAGTATAAACTTTGGAAATTCATATATATTGGCTAAGCACCTACCACTCTTATCACTGTGGTGTGTGAAATGAGGGGGTAGGCCCAAATACCAAGCCATGTATTGATTTCTAATATAGATTCTTTTTTAGAACCTAAACAACCTAAAACCATCCATAGATTTATTTTATATTACCTTTTCTATCAACCCAAGTGGAGTCACATAATTTCTTACAAATATTAAGGCATAAGCCAAAAGAGAGACTAAAAATAAATTTAGTACTTAGTGACTTTCTACTATGTGATTGATTTCCTTGATCATTTCCTATCTTCTCTTTGTTTGAGTGGAGAGATTGTTTTTGTATTCTCTGTCTCTTATCTTATATGTTTCTAACTCAGTAGTGAAGGAACCTAGTAGAATAGAACCCATCACCAATCCAATCAACCTTTTCTACCTCCTCATCTATGGAGTATTTTTATGAACTAGAAAATTATCATCATCCTTCAATAAGTCATTATATCCCTTAGGAACTTCCCCAAGGAGATACATACTTTTCCACCTTCTTAGATAATAATCCTATGGCCCTTTAGCATTATCTTAACACCATGCCTCATCGTACTACTACTTTGGTTCCACCTATGGACCCACCTTATGGAATGCCTTCCCACCTTATTAGAAACACTTATATTACCATAGTCACCATCAAACCATTGACTACCCAATCTTTTTCATCTACCAATAATACCTTTGATACTACTACAAAAAACCAACTTGCCTAACCTATGAACACCCTTAGACCTTCCACCCCCACCAGTAACTCATTTACCTTAGGATAAGCCTAACCACTAGCCACCTATACTCCCCTTACCATGGGATTATCTATCACTAGCATTTCTAACCTTGTTTTGGCTACCCCTAATTTGCTAACCACTACCCCACTTCAAAATATTATGGTGTTTATACCTTTTACCTTAACAACAATTAGTACAAAGGTAATTACCCTTCATTTTGTTACCAATACAACCATAACTTATACCTAATAGGTGCCCATTATACCAAACATGGGTTACATCCCTAACCCATACATGCATGTATCTATACCCACTTCCAGACCACCTACATCCACCTACCCTTAAATAGATTCCACCTAAGCACCTATGTCTACATACCAAAATGTTTTAGATTCTTAACCTTCTACCAATTATTAATGTCACCCAACCACAACAATAAAATGTACCTTAAAAATTTTCTAGTGCCAATTCCTAAATAGATATGATAAAAATGCTAATGGATAAAATTAATACCTTAAGGTCATCCATATCTAGTACTTAAAACATCTTATCATATGACCAGATCTACAATGAACCTATTCACCCATCTATCCCTATCTGACCCTATCCTCTTTAGTAGGAACTTCCCAAGTTTCCTAAGTTTCAAAGTAAGAAGGACCCCCAAAATCACCTCAGGGCATTTAGGCACTCATTTTATTTAATTGCCTATGACGATGCTCTCCTTCTCCACACTTTTCATATATCTTTGTCAGGACTAGCACTGGATTGGAATAGTGCCTTAACCAACATTCCCTCTTCTCTTTCACCCAACTAACCCAAATTTTCTTAGATCACTTTTCAATAAACATCTCCAATAAGTTTTTTGTCACTAACCTCTACTTTATCTGAAAATTTGATGATGAGAATATTGCTGATTTTGTAGCCTATTAGAGAAGCTTAATCAATCAACTTTCCTTCTCCTTACCCCAACCCAAACTAATAAAACTTTTTGCTTGGGGATGTGCTTAGCAAATATCTTCTACATTGCATGTTCAGAGCTTCCTAACCTTTGATTAAGCTTTTACTGTGGCATGTAAACCAGAAAATAGAGCCATCAATGAAAGAAAGTTGAAGTTTAAAAAAATCCACCTTCAAATCCTATGAGGCCTCTTCTTTTGAACTAACCAACCAAACCAATGCAAATTTCAAAAACAAAAGAACTATAAATGTGGTTCTCTTTAAAACCACTCCACCATATATGAAACAATCAAATTCTTCTAACTCCTCAAATCAAAACACAAGGAACCAAAACCAAAACAATTAGAATCAATTTACTTCACTTGGGGAGTCTTATGCTTCAATCTTGGAGAAGTTGATGAAAGCTAATATCATACAACTTCCTCCCATAAAACCCCACTAACAATTTGATACTTATCATCTTTCACCTAGATGTTACAGTGATAATGGCATATGTACTTTACATCAAGTAGTTTTGCATGACATTAGTAGTTGTAATAACTTAAAAAATGTTGTCTAAACTCTTGTTGACATGGGGAAAATCTCATTAGACAACCTTGATGCACCTATGAACCAAGCCCTTAACATTTCTAAGAAAATTTTTCCCAATCATAAACCTACCAAGAATGAGAGAAATAAAGTTAAGTCTTCTCATGATGCTCATACCATGAATATGGTTCTTGACACACTCATTATTGACGAACCTTTCACCTAATCTACCTATTATTCACCTTCTCCACTTACTGAGGTAATAGAGTTACCTTCTATTCTTTTGGAAGCCCAAACTAAGGAAGTACCATCTTCCCTTACTCCACTTATTGAGTTAGTGGGGTGACCTCTCCTTCAACTAGCATACTAGAGCAAGTAACCACCACTACTTTACCTTCTCCCTCAACTACCAAATAATTCACTCCCCTTTAAAGATCATTCCCAAGTAAGAAACCATCTTGTCTACACCTCCCATAGACTAACCACCCATGGAAACATTGCATCCTTTGATTGAGTAAAATTACATGGTCACCAATCCTTGTTCTCAACCTATGGGTTTATCTTTTGAGCCCACTATCTAGGGAGCAGGACTAATCTACAAACCATTCTCTATACTAGTTTAGAGATTGGATTTTGTCTCCAAATTAGACATAGACTGATGTACGCTTTGGCATCAATTAGGGATACCTTATATCACCAAATAGGAACCTCCAACCCCATCCTTGAAAAACCAACTTGCCACTTCTATTACCCAGTCCACTATCATATTAACCCAGCCAATCAAAACCTCTAGCAACCAAACCATTTCTCAATTATCTAAAGAAACCAAGTCTCAAATAGTAAAATCACTCTCTATCACTTCAACCAAACCAACCAAAAATATTGACATATTCCATACATAGATCCTTAATTATCCATTTGTGAAATTGGAGCTAATCTCACCAAACCCACCAACCAAGCACTAAACCAAATCAACCAAGGAGGTAAAACCACCAAAAGACTAGAAGGCCAAACTTCTTCCTCCCTTAACTTTACCCTCTAGTTTAGGGCCTCATACCTCTAAATTGATTAGGATTCTAACTATTTTAACAAAAACCCAATCACCACTTTTGTTTATGCCATCTCTCTTACTTTCTAACATGCCCATCTTTCCAGAGCCATTAGTAACCAAGCTAGCTACCTTGAAATCTTCCACCTCCAACCTATCAACCTCCTTACCTAAAACAAAATAATAAAATAATCACACCACCTTATCTAATACCTCTACCACCAAACCTACTTCCAAATAGACTTTTATCTCAACCATCAAGGCTAAAACATCTAGACCTTTGCCAGCTTTAGCTAGGTTTTACTAAACTATTTTCCAAAAGTTATTGTTAGCCTCTTGCTTGACCTTACCTCCTATCAGATAATTTGAACCTCTAGGTTCAAAACCTATCTAGTATAATGACCATCGAGTATAATCCTATCATAGGACAACTAGGTATGACATGAAGAACAACAAAGCTCTCCAAACCATAATCCATCATTTCTATAATGAAGATGATCTATTAAAAATGAACCTCCCACAAGCATGATACCAATCCAACAACTAGAGAAAACTAATACCCAACACCTACCTACTCCCCCACTCTCACCTCAAATCTAGAGAGATCCTAACTAGTCTCCTACCCCAACTCTTCCCTTTATCCATACCATCAACATGGTCATGAGGTCACAACAAAAGGATAAGGTGAAGCTAAAAGTGTCCATTCTATGGACATATCCTTCTTCTACCTCCCAACCAAATCAAACCTAAACATATTCCAATTTCATCCAAACCCAAATTATCTATCTTAGGTGACTCTCAATTTAACCCCTCTGAATCCATCAGAAGAGTAGTTCTCAAACAACATCACTAAACCCCAACAAAGATGAGCCTATACAAAATGATCTCTACCTCACCTCATCATTTCCAAAAAAGGATAAAGGCATTGAAATCAATAAAGGTCCAAACCAAAGATCCTCAACCTCTAGTGGCTTTTGTTGGTACTCTCTAATTTTATAAATTTATCATCTTCAAGGATTTAGAAACATGTTCTATCTATCAGGATGACCCAGATCCCCCTCTTTTCATCATTTCACACATTAATTTAACCAGTGTATTATGGGTTATGATTGATGGGGGAGCTACTATTAATATCATCTTCTTCCATGCCTACAATCAACTTAAACTTTCAAAAAATGTCATATCTAAAACTTATATCATCCTTTGTGACACAATGGCCACTACTCTGGGAACTATTGTCCTCTATATCCATGTAATACCTTGCATACTCCCTAAACTCTTTTATGTAGTGGAAGGTGAATTATAGTATAATGTTTTCCTAGGACAAACTTTGATTCAATCCATTAGTTGTGTACCCTCTACCCTAAATCATTGAATCAAATTCAAGAATGAAGGTTATCTTGTCATCATACAAGCTAGCCCAAGTCCTTTCTCATCATGCAACATGAATTATCAACCTAATGATGTATTCCTATGTCTATTTAACACACAATCATCAAGCAAAGATAAAACTCCAACCATAAATTTTGATGTCATTTCTTCTTATACCAATGAGGCATATACTAGTTCATCCATTCCCTTAGATCAAATCCCCACCATAAACCTTGTGGAATCCACCTTCCAATTCCTTTCACTATGGTAATATTACCTTTTGTTCCTTAATGCCTTCGCTACTCCTTATTAGTATGGGAAAATTAATAACCAACCTAGGTATGACCCTAATATTAGAGCCATTATTTGCTTTAGACCTCCAAATTGCCTAAACCATTTAATCTATGGGGGACTTGACAAACCCCTTAGTGCTTCTACCACCTATGTTTCACCTCAACCATTCACCATCAGCCTCTCCTACCTAAATAAATTGAGATTCACCAAGATGTACCTTTATCAGTGTGGTTGGAAGGAATTTGGCCTTAGGAGATATTAGTAGGAGCCACATGGGTTTATTTCCATTGAGACCTAAAAACCCTATGAGAAACATGGCATAAGTTTCTTTCTACTAGACCAACACACCAACTCACCTCACACTACCAAAATTGATGAGGATATTTCATCCTTGCTAACTCCCTCATGATTAGACCATGAAGATTTTGACATCATCCCTCCTAGCTTTGTTTTTCATTAACATGACCAACCTTGGACCACTAAGATATCAAAAGGATGGGGTGATTGTAACCATCCCTATGATCCATCTTGAGATGATAGGAAATGGCTCTCTTACCATTAATATCATTTAGTGTGAGGATGATGATTCTATTCTCACATATCTTAGTGTACTAAATTATTCCATCCATAAATCTATACCTCTTAAGACTTCAACCATGTTGAAAAAGTCCACCATGGATGTTAACTTGGGTACCCCAGATGATTCGTGCATTGTCAAAATCATCTAATCACTAAATTTTGAAGAGCTTTAAGACATCCCCTCCTTTTAGGATTGTAGCATAGCATTTACTTGGTCTTATAGTGACATACCTGACATTTACCCCTCCATTACTACCCACAACATAGTCACCCATAGTGATGCCAAACCCATCTAATAGAAAATTTGATAAATTCACCCTTGCATAGCCCTTCTTCTCAAATAAGATCTTAAACATCTCTTCTATATCAATTTCATTCAACCCATTGGCTACCACTAATGGGTCTCGAATGTTTTACCTATCACCAATTCTATAGGGGGACTATGCATTTGTGTGGACTTTCATGACCTCAACCTTGCCTACCCAAAATATGATTTTATTATACCAAACATTGATCAACTAGTTGATCTTATAGCTAACCATGAGATGTTATCTCTCATGGATGGATTTCTAGGCCACAATCAGATCCTAATAAACCCTAAAGATTACCATAAAACTACCTTTATCACCCTATGTGGGACCTTATTCTATAGGGTTATGCCTTTTGGAATGAAGAATATTGGTGCAACCTACCAACATGTTATGACCTACATCTTCCATGACCTTATCCACAAGATAGTAGAGGACTATGTTGATGACCTTAAAAAATCTAAGATCTAAAAAGATCATTTAGTTATTTTTCAAATTATATTAGAGTGACTCATCCATTACCATATCCACCTTAACCCCAAGAAGTACTTTTTTTAGTTCTTATTAAGAAAACTCCTTGGCTTTATTGTCTCCCTTTAGGGGATCAAATTCAATCCTATCAAAATCAAAGAAATCTTTGCCATACTTCCTCTAATCAACCTCGAAAAACTATGTAGTTTACATGGGAAGCTCTAATCCATATATTTATTTATTTCCCAACTCTTGGACTGATGCTAACTCTTCCATCACCTTTTGAAGAAGGATGTATCTTGTAACTGAAATGATGACTATCAAAAGGCATTTGATTCACTGAAATAGTACCTCTTGTCTCCACCTATCCTTAACCCTCCTAAGGATGATCAACATTTACACCTTTATATCTTCACCACCGAACACTCCCTAGGTGTAATTCTTTCTCATCAAGATAAACAACACATAGATCAATCCATCTAGTACATCACCCATACACTTTTAGAATATGAGAATTGATACACCCATACCAAGAAACTTTTCTTAGATTTTGTCTTCATGCCCACAAAAAATTTCCACTACCTTCTTAACCATAAAAACTATGTCATAACTAATACTAACCCACTCAAGTACATGTACTCCAAGACATTTTAAAACTAATGTATGACCAAGTGGCTCATGCTTTCAACTAAGTTTGACCTTTAGCTTCTTCCGTAGAAGTAAATTAAAGGGAAATTCATTACTAACTAATTAGATAAATCACCATTAGCAAACAACTAAACTTTTCCTCTTCTACTCCTCAATGAGTCCATCATGACCCTCTCTTAGGCAAACTTCACCTATCAAGTGACCATGTTCTTTGATAGATAGAAGTGTCAACATTGTGGGGCTGTCAGTATTATCCTTATTCCCCTTAATGGTGAACCTCTTCCTTTATTCTTCAAGATAGATTTTGAATGTACCAATAATATGGTTGAGTAAGAAGCCCTAGTAATAGGCATTGTGTTAAATAAAATTAATGGATCTTACCAGTGTAAGAATGATGTTTTGCAATAGTATAAATAACTAGTTGACAAATTCTTAACATCATTTGAACATTACCTTATCCAATCAAACCCATGATCTACCAACAAGTTTGTTGAAACCATGGATTCCCTCACCTCCTAGATTCCCTATGCACCCTTTGACTCTAAGATATTTTTTGTTATCTATATAGTTACCTATCCTAACTATGGAAAAATAGATTCCCCCACCATCTTCAATGTGAAAAAAACCCAACCTAATCTATGTTATCAACATACCTTCAACTACCTAAACCTTACCATCATTCCTTTTGGTCTTTCCAAGAATACTCAAAGAGAATTTATCTAGAGTACCTCATATTATACCATTATGTCGATATTTTTTTATAAACATATCTTTGATGGTCTCTTATTATTCTACCCATGCAATCATGAAGCCTCTCATGTTATCAAGAAATACATGATGAGATATATGGGTGACACTTTAGTGGCCTCACCATGGATAAATTAATTCTTTACCTTGGCTATTACTGGCCTACCCTTAACCAAAACTACTATGACTATATGAATAAGTGTATTAAGTGTCAACAACATAGAAATTTGCATCATGCACCTAGCCATGGTTTTCACATATCCATTGATTTCTATCCCTTCCCACAATGGGGTTTGGACCTTATTAGTGAGATTAACCACCATTTTTCATAATGACATGATTCTATCATCATTATGACTAAGTATTTTACTAAATGGGTAGAGAATATTCCTTTAGTCTCAACCAAAGCTAAAAAATTTGTCAACTTCATCAATCATCACATCATCTACCATTTTGGTGTTCCTGACAAAACTATCACTGATAATGGTAAATATTTTAAAAACAAGAAAGTCATTAGTATTTGTGATGCATTTGGGATTAAGTTAAGTTTCTACTCACCCTATCATCCTCAAGAGAATAGTTAGGTGAAATCCTCTAACAAGACTCCCAACAACATGCTTACTAAAATGGTCAATGCATCTGGTTAGGATTGGTACTTACACATCCCTTTCACCTTATGGGCATATAATACTAGCATAGAAACCCCTATGAGTGCTAACCCATTATCTATTGTGTTTCATTTGGATGTTATCTTACCTCTTAAAGTCTAAATTCCTTCTCTTCACATATCTATGCAAGATCTAATTTCTAAAGATGATTATTTTCAACACCATTTATCCCAACTTGAGCTACTTGATGAGTGTATTTTATCTACCCTCACCCATATTCATGTCTATCAAGATCACATCAAATTTTATTATCAAACATACCATAGAGTGTGAGAATTCAACATTGGAGACCCTATCCTAAAGGAAAACCAACATGTCACCAACATGGAGAAAATAAAACATGGAAAGTTTGGTTTTAATTGTCTTGGGCCTTATATCATAACCCAAAAGTATAGTTTATGAGCTTACTAGTTGTCCTCTCTTGAGGATAACCCAAAACCTGAGCCCCTCAATGCTTTACATCTACATCCATTCTTTTGTTAAAGAGGATCAAACTCACCCTTTCTCTAATTTAAGCTCATCCCTTGTTTTTAACCATAGTTATCTCCCTATTTTAAGGGAAATAAATTTAAACTAAATCATGTGATTATCTACCAAAATCATGGTCTCAAATTAAATAATGGGTACCAAAACTCTACCCATGGCTTGATTCTCATGATACATTCCACATCTTTTATAGGATAGATTCCCATGATCATTTTCAACTAAACCTCTTTACACCTAATCAATAGTCTTGTTCTTTTAGTTTTTCCTTCATAAAGGTGAACCCCTAATCCTATATAAGCAAGTCTATTTCAAGTAAAATCAAACAAAGTAAAAATCCAAATCCAAACCAATAGAAATCATGGGTCATTCATATCATTCATAGACTACTACCTTGAAGGATAATTATTGAAAACATATTCAAAATTGCTCAAAGTAAGGTGGAATACTCCCTTTAAGGATAAGTATCAAAGGAATTAAATAAATCACATAAACATAGACCACTCTCTTGCAAGATGGTTGAGTGAAGCATTTATTAAAGCCTAATAATTTAATAAAATCTTCTCACATTGATCAACTTCCCCAATCTTCCCAGATAACAAAAAATAATCAAAAGACCCATTATCAAGCAATTTTTTTTTTTAAAGTTTTTATCAAGTCTCATCAATAATAATTTTGAAAGATGCAATTATTTCTCATCAAAAATAATTTTGAAATTTGTAACTGGGTCTCATGAGTAGACTTTTTGTATCGATCAATATAAATTTTGTCTATTATAGACCTTTTTATACTGACTCCTTGGTAACCTCTAAAAGAAGCATGTAGTCTCACATGAAGGTTCCATTTTACATCCATCTCTCCTTCATACCCTAAAAATTAAGGGTTTTAGGCTCACTTGACATGATGTGATCATGACACCTTTTAACCAACAAATGAATGCTAATGTGAAGCATTATGAGGTCTTATGTTCCTTAGGCCAATCCAAATTTGGTCTTGTTTTATTCCTTGCTAGATAAGAAGCATCTTTCCCTCTTGTTATCTTATCATATCTAGTTGATATATTCACTAAGATGTTTATCTCTTGATTATATTTATTTTATCCCATCTAGTGTTGTTAGTCACCTTACTTTATGTGTTTTACCTTAAGAAAGATAACCATAATCATATAACATCATATCAGCATGTATCATAAGTAAAATCATCATCATCAACATATCCATCATCATATCACACTCACAAAATACATCATCAATAAGAAAAAAAAAACCATTTTACCATGTCTAAATCTAAATAAAGAAACATATACTCATTAAAATTTGACATATCATAAAGCAACATCAAGACATGCCTAGCTAGGTGAGTCTACATTAATACCCAATATCCATAACTAATAATAATTACCACATCCTCAATCATAATCCATATCACTTTTTCAATGGTTGATATGAATGTCACATCATAAACATCAAAGAAAACCATGAATGATGATAAAAATACAAGGAGCATATCTAAAAATCATGAGTTTATCATCAATAGCATCATAATGTCTATAACAATATGCATATCTCTCTCTCCCTCAAAATATACATCTCACCATATCAGCTTGCAAGTCAGTACTAAAATGATGTATTATAAAATGTAATATAATAAACCACATCATAACTATGCCCCTAGGGCACAAATATCTCTTGGGGCATCATTGCCCCCTAGTGCCCATCCTCTTAAGGTACATACATACCCACCTATATAATTATCCCACTAACCTAGTGTCACCTATCTATCACGACCTATAAAAATAGCTTTGTACTCACCCCATCATGGCTCATCTAGGCAATGTCTCAGGACTATGGCTTTGTATTAGCACATTTCTTCCATTATGGCTAGATATTATACCATGGAGATAATTCTTGGTGGTCCTAAAGGTACTATGGTTCCTCCTCCCATCTGTTTTAAGGAGTCTCTCTCCTAGGTAACTAAACCTAGTGAAGTTATAACATAGTCCCTCTTACCTATAAGTGTAACCACCTGACCTTATAAAGATACCAACTAACCCTTTAATGTTGACACTTGTACCTATGTAGTAGCTAGTGCCACTCCTACCTATGCATCTAGGGAAACCCCTTGAACTTGTGTTGATTGACCTCTACCAAATAGATTAACATCTATAAGCTACCATCATCCCCACCAATGTCTACCACTATGTAAAGACCTGGATACAATGTTAGGTGACCATGTATAAAACAAGAATCATATATTTATAGCCACACTAGAAACACCTCATGATCTAGAAAGGTCCATATCATATGTGGCTCAAGTAGTAGGATCTCTACATCATCCCACTTATATCTAAGAAATGGGCCTAGGATACCCTAGACCAAGCTTAACTATCTCTTCACCCTATCAAATGGGATGATCTATACCTCCCCATCTCACCTACCAAGGATCCACCTATAACTCTATAAAGATAGTGAGTGTCTCTTATAGCCAACCCACTCTAGAAACATGACATAGGGTATTCAAATCATGTCACCAATGACCAAGGCATCTACTACACCTCTGAACCAATTTATATCATGTACCCCACCTCCTACTCCTATGTGGGAAAATTTATATCTCCACCTCATGAAGTTTATTATGAACTCCATCTGGGCATAACTCTCTCATGGAAACTCCATTAGTTACAAAACTTAGATGTGCTCATATGCCCAATAGTTTAGTATGACCCTAATACTGATGTTCTATTTCCAGTGAGCTTTAAAACCCAATATCTCCTTATATATCTACACTAGAAGCATAGACACCCATCTGAAGACTGTACATCCTAGCAATATATCAACTAATACACCTAGTATTAGATAGGGAAACCTCCTACTACATGAATCAAGAATAACAAAAGATGATACTATATTGATGATTATCATCATCAATAGTCCCCTCTCACCCCTCACCCTTTAGTAGATCTACATGTAACTAAATATTTTAGCATCCCATCTTATTAGACCATGGTCATCTTCATATGTTATCTCCAATAGCTCATCCCTCTTCTCCCACTTGATGTGATAAATTTGATCACCCTAAATAGGTAGTCATATAATCCTGTGCACGTCCTCTGAAAAGATAGTCATCTCAAAGTTGGTAGAAAGAAGGTATTCATGTCTAGATCTCATCTCTTGATGATGGCCATGATCATCACTTCATCCTTTGACACATATTGATAGTTTGATATCACTCTAATACTGACCTCATCCATATGTGCTTAGTCATCAGTAGTCATCCCCTAGTGAATCATAGTAAAGACTCAAGGTACTTGATCCCATATCTGATTCTACTCTTATGATTGTAAGGCTCATTAGAAAACAAACTTAGTTCACTATCACATTTTTTCCCTATATGAACTATGTAACCCTTTTTTTATTCTAACCTACTTTACACATTTTCCATCCCACACTACCCTTAACCCATCCATCAAAACCTACAACTTGACACTATTACCTATCAAATCCTTAACATTTCATTTAAAACATTATTTTAAACTTGAAACCAAAAAAATTACACGTTTATTATGCCTTGAAAACTTCAAAACATTCCACAAGATTCATCTCTCCCTAGGATACCACTAATGGTTAGTATGACTGCCTATGGTTAGACAATCATTCCACTAACAGTCCTTGGTTAGTGGAACACACCTCTAACTTACCCACCCAAACACACCTAAATCTACCTAAATCCTTGCAAATTTATACCTCTACCCATCCCATTACATACCTTAACTAACCTACCCATCTTAATTTAGAAACCAACCGACAAATTTCACCTAAAACTAATAAAACCCTAACCCTAGGGTAGAACCAACCAAACCCAAGTTTACACCCAACCATCAATTAATTACACTACCAATTTGAATACAACCCCTACCTCATTACTTGACTATCATTAAGGAAAATTTTATGGACCTAATATCTATCCTCATCTATTTCCTTTCCCACATTATATCCTTATCACTATGATGGTCCACTCAATAATCAACCAATCACTAGAAATCACAGTCAATAGAGATCTTACACAAAATGCTATGTTATCATTATTTCTAGTAGAAAAAGTAAATGACTTCATTTGAATCATTCAATGCTTTTTATCACACTTTTAAGGTTTTTACTTGACCATTGATAGTCAACCCAAGGATTCTTGATCATTGATAGTTAGGATCTTGGGAATCTTTTTCCTAGCAAACTAGTAACTTTTTCACCCCCATTTTTAGCACACTAAACCAAACACCCACCCCTCAAGAATGCCTTCTTCACCCATCTTGACCAAACACCTTATTAAATATCCATTGGTCCATTTTGGCCTAACTATTATGTGTTTTAAGATGAGTTTTCTTATGCTTATTTATTGTAACAACAACAATTACCATGTTGAGCACTTTTTGTACTTGTAATACGTTCTACACACCTAAATAATTGATGTCTTTTTAGTAGCACTTCCTACCTCAAATACCCATTACTTCACCTGACCCATTTGTGTTTTTCATAAGATTACTTCCTACCTTATATACCCACAAAATAACATACTTTAGCTAGGATATTTGTGTTTGAGTATTCCCAACATCCACGCCTAAATATAGTCATTCAATCCACTTGTCACTTGTCCTCATATCCCTAACCTTTACTTTTACAAATTATGTCAACTTAGTTAATACATGATCTTTGATATCACACTTTTGTTTTACTTTGTGTTCTTTTTCTCACTTTAGATCCTAACCTCTGATGATCAACCTTCATCATTACCTTTACCACTTATCAAACCCACACTGATTGTCTCCCCTCATCGACTCCTAATTTGAGGGGGAACACCTCCTCCCATGCTTGGAGAAAGATAAACTTTGATTAGTAATTTATTTATTTTTATCTTGTTTAATAGAATACCTATCAAAATTGGAAAATGTAGATAACATAAATATGTACATGATGGTTTCAAATGGCACAATTGCTCTAGACTACCTTAGGACCCCTTTGGGCCCAACTATTGGACTTTCTATTGAGAACTAGGCCTAAACATAGTTAGTATAACTTGATGATGAAACTTACCTTTTAAACCCAACTTAACCTTGACCCTCAACCATTTATGATTACCCTAACCATCAACAGTCACCTTAACTGCTAATGGTTAGGTTCCACCATCTAAACTAGCTTAATTGACCCTTCACATTGCCTTGTTTTACTACTTTTAGAATTTCTAATTCATGTGAAAGCTAATGCATTCACAAGTTATATTTAGATAGTGAATTGGAACCCTTGTTAACATCTTATTGGATCTCTTGTTCCTTGCCTATAAGAAGAAAATAACAAGAGGTGAAATCCATCCACAACTATCAATAACTTTTGCATCCAAATTTTCTTTTGTAGGTGTTCTTCTAGAAATCCAATGATCTAACCATCATGATAGAAACATAAATTACTACCACCCCTTATCTAATAGATAAGTACTATTACTCTACTAAAATCATTCTAAACTCCAGCAATGAGTCCACCACCTCAACCCTTCATCTGATCAACCTCTAGCAAGCTATATATTTGTTTTCAATCTATCAATAACTTTATTTTTATTTTGTAACCAGCCTATCATAAACCAATCTCCTAGAATTTCCTTTTTTAACCTCCTCAATTTAACCTTTCATCACCAAAACCCTATACATAATAACCATTTATGGTTATCCTAACAATTGATGATCTATTCAACCATCGATGGTTACCTTGAATGTTGATGATCACCTCAACCACCAATGGTTACAACGACTACTAACAGTCACTTTGGTAGGAAATAAAAAGCTATTTTTACTCACTTATCTTCAACCAAATCTAACTTTATTTTTGTCTACTTGTTCATAGACTCCCAACCAATTTTCTAAACCACACCCAAACTATTTAGCATTAGTATTGACTTGCTTATTTCTATATTATTCAATTTAGTCTATTTCTTTATCAAGCATTTCTTGTATTAAATTTTATTACCTTTTGATTATTGATGCAAGTACATTATATTCTATTTTCTAAACGTAATTATTTATAATGTGTGGATTGATAGACCTTGAGGAAGCTCTTTCTTCATGGATCTAGCTAGCATTAGGTAATCCACCAAATTATCTATCTTACCAATCATTTTATTTACTGTTATCTTATTTGTAGATCATTCTTCCCAATGTAAATAAGAGTTATCCAAAATCATTTGATTGAATGTGTGCATAACCAAACAATTTTTTACCATACTCGTATCTAGTTTCTTTCTTCTTTAAAATATAAGCTAAAATTACTTTAAAACACCATGCATAATAATTTTAATGTTAGAATTAATATCATTGCATACCCTTGTATATATTATATTGTAACTCTACATACACACAGGCTAACACTTAAGCAAGAACTACATATGTCATAGGCATTATTTGAAGTAGTGGTTATGTAATTAACACTCATTGATAGAGGAGTCATTGAGGTCATCTTGAGTTCATGAACACACTAACCCATTTTTGGAAAGATAGATAAGACCTAAGGTGAAGATATAGGGTTTGATCCATAAATAATAATCTACAACCTATGCACATGATTACAATATATCACTAAAAAGGTGACAAAACACTAGAAACCTATAGGCTGTCACTCTACAATATAGTAGGTATTTCATACTAGGAAAATCTATTAACCCTAGGAAACATAGGTCAATGCAATTGTCCCCAGGTTGACATAATTTTCCAAGCCTCAATAAACAATATTTATAAAATCCAATGATTAGATCCTAATCGTGTTCCCACCTATCTACTCTTATATATATCTGAGACCTTTCTGTGCATTTGTGGATAGGCTAATTATTATATCTTCCTAGTATTTATATAATTAAATTTAAATTTTTACTGTATTTTCTAGATTTATCATAACTCAACATTTAATTCATAATATTCATTTATTTGAGTTTTCAATAGATTGTCCTCCTCTAGAATATTTTTATTCATCTTTCGGTATATGTTAATCTAACCTATAACCCTCATAAAAAACCCATTAGAAAGGGTTAAAAAATACCTCTTTACTTTTTCCATTTATTTCTTATATATCATCCTTTCCTTGGCCTTTGTATCAATCTTTCATTTTTCATCTTATGTCATCTCAACCTGTTTGAAAGATTATCTTTTGCCAACAGCCCATTTTATCTTCTTATTTATCCCATCATTATTTAAAATAATCCATCAATTTTAATTTGTGTGAAAACAAATGTGGACTATATTTTTCAAGTCAAACACTATTTTCTAGTTTTCAACTTCCCTCTTCACTATTGACATTCAACATTAGTGGTTTTGTATCTTTCTCTATTATTTTGTAATATTTTTTTATTTTTACTTTTCAAAATAATTTTGTCAATTCCTCATTTTTTCCCTTTTATTATTATTTTTTAATATTTTTTCCCATATATTTTTGACTTTTATTATTTTTTAAGACTATTTTTTTATATATATTTTCTGTAATATCTTTTTATTTATTTATAGGCCTTCAACCTATTCCCTTTGAAGTTTCATTTTTTACACACTCCTATATACAACTTAATAACTATTGAATATAACATACCCTCTACTACATATTGACCTAATAGTCCTATCTTTTGTTTACGCAAGTTTTTATACTTATTATGATACAACAAAACATTGTTTTGTGTCTATAATTCCTTAATTTCAATATGGAGGTCATACATTTATCTTATTTTCTCATGTGTTTGATTAAATTGCATAACAAATCTCTTTTTAAGTAATCCTATTAATCTAGTAACATCTCTTTCCTTGAATCACTGTAATTGATCCTAAAATCCACTACTAACTAAAAACTAGACAAAATATAATTAGTAGTTATCCCAACTTCTAAAGTGTAGACTAACCAAAAATGGAAATACTCTATGAGGAACTGTATTTTTATGGGTTTTTTTTTAAAGGGGGTAAAAACTTTATTAAACTTAAAACATCAAATTACAAAAGCATACAAATAGCCCACAAGACAAGCAAACCAAAAACAATAGCCTCAAACCTCAACTCCACCAATATCTCTAGAAAGAATGGGTTCCAATTCCTAACATAAATCGCTAAGAAGCTACTCCCATTCATCCACATTTTAGTCTTCTCCCTCTTTCGATGCCCATTTCACCAAACAATCAGTCACCCTATTCCACTCCCATGGAATGTGGGCATAGGATACTGACTCCATGCAAGAACTCACATGTAAAATCTGCTACACTATCATGGCCAACTACCAACTCACATCAAAAAAATTCCTTTCCAGGATCAAGTTAATTAGGACCTGAGAATCAGCTTCATAGATCACCCTCCTCCAACCCAAAGCATAAGCTCTCCTCAAAGCATATAGGATAGCCAAACCTTCCATATTATTAATCGTTTGCACTCCCTGATATGCTGAGAAAATGAAAACCATAGATCTCAAAAAATCCCTAGCAATCCCACCAATCCTAGCCACCCCTGGGTTGCCCTTGGATGACCCATCTATATTAATTTTCAAAAGCCTAGCAGGTGGAGGCGTCCACTTCCCCAACCGTTGAATTTTCTATTGCCCCTATGTACCATGTTTGACACAAGCTAAGATCGGAGATAACTCTCTTATACCAAATCATTCCAGCACCCCAGCGTCCCCTTTCTTGAATGGCAACATAACTTCGCTCTTCACTTCAATAGATTCCTAAATCATTCCCTTAATTCTACTCCAAACTTGCTGAGTCACCAATATTTCCCCCTTAAAAATCTTCTAGTTTCTTTCCAACCAAACTTGCCAGAGCAGGAAAATAGGGCTAGTGTACCACACATCCTACAAGAAGGAAGTCAAAGAAGGGGGATGGCCCACTCTAGACCAAAAATCTACCAAAGAGACAGTGTGGATCCACTGGCACCACCACACATCCCACTATAAGTACCACAGTTGAAGAGTGAAGGGATAATGAAAGAAAATGTGACAGGAGTCTTCCTCCTCTCTATTGCATAGCACACACCTCAAAGGACTAGCAAATCCCTATTTCTGAATATTATCCCTTGTCAAACATCTGTTCCACACTAAAGTCCATGTAAAATAGTTACACTTCAGCCATGAGAAACCATTCCAAACTTTCTTCCACCACTAAACTTCCCCTCTATCCTCATACTACTGGGAAATCAACTCCTAATAGCCATAGGACTTGTATACTTCCCCTTAGGGTTTAGGGACTAGGCTAACACAGTATTGTCCATAAGTGCATTGCAACTACGTTAGGATAGAATATTCTACAAGTCTATGCACTCTACCTCCAAACCATGAATTGGCCACTCTTCTGGGGACTTCCATCTGGCAACTGCCACCTTCCCCTAAAAGGAAAGGGATTTAAAGTTGCACACCATTTTCTAGCCAGCTTCACAATACCTCTGAGCTAGAGTACTTAGCTGAGGATATTGGCTAATTATATGAGGGAAACTGTCCCACGAGTCATGCCAAAACTGAACCTCCACCCCACTCTTGCATATCCAAAAAAGACCCCTATTAATCAACATGGATTCTTGCTTGAGAGTCTCCCAAATCACTGAGCCTTTACCAACCAAATCATACCATGGAATATCCCTCTTGGGAATCCCAAAAAAATACTTGTGGGACAACACTCTAGCCCATAGGTGATCTTGATCTACACACCAAAACCAGTATAGTTTGGCAGCCAAAGCAGTACCAAATAGCACAGACTACCGTAATCATAGCCCGCTAAACCTCTTTGGGCTACAAACCATCTCGCACTTAATTAGGCTCCACTTGGTTGAAGATAAATTCCCAACCCATAAAAATTGTCTTGTTAAGGAGTCCAAGTCCTTAACAAAGCTCTTTGGTGCCACCTATATCATACACCTATAGATAGGAAGAGCCTGCACCACTGATTGAATTAGTTGAACTCAACTCATAAAGGATAACCAATGGTGGGTCTAATGATTCACCTTGTCCCAAAATTTGTCTAGGATCACCTGCCATGACTCCTTAGCTAGCTAGCTAGTAGAGATAGGAATCTTGAGATAAAGTAGTGGGAGACTCCCAATTTGGAACCTGAGGATAAGAGCCACTCTTCACTGTATGGTCAGAGGAGTGTTAAAGAAAAAATAGATGATTTTCCCTCATTAATTACCTATCCAAAGGCAACAAGGTAAACAACCAGGCTCTTGTGTATGTTAGATGCCTCCCTAATAGGAGCCCTACCCATCAAAGCCACATCATCCACAAACTAGAGATGGGATTGTACAGGGATTTCCTCTCCCCACTACCAACCTTGAATAGAACCACCACCCACATTTCTTTTTATCAATTGACCAATCCTTCCACCAATAGAAGAAATAAGGAGAAAGAGGGTTACCTTGCCTCAGTCCACGAGAAGCCCTAAAGAGATTAGAGTGCTCACCATTAATTAGAACTGAAAAGGAGGTCGAGTTCACACAACTCAAAACCCAATGAATCCAATCCTCTACAAAACCAAAGGCACCCAATACCTTCTAGAGGAAGGACCACCAAACTCTATCGTAGGCCTTTGACATATCTAGTGTTATAAACATCACCTTCTCATTAGACTAGGTCATGGAATGTATAGTCTCAATAGCCATCACCACCCCATCCAAAATTTGTTAGCCCTCTACAAAGCCACCTTGCTCCTCTGAGATAAGTGTAGGTAGCCACTTTTTTATCCTCTCAGTGATCAGCTTAGAAATAATTTTATAAGTGACATTGAAGAGAGAAATGGGCCTAGAAAGACTCATCCTATCAACCCCTACACCTTTAGGAATGAGAGCTAGGAAGGTTCCTTTGGGATTCTTAAACAACAATCAGGAGGTCAAATTTAATAATTTTCCAAAATTCCTAGTAGAACTCAATGGGGAAGCCATCTGGACTAGGCACCTTTCCTTTATACATCATAAAGACTATTCTCCTTAACTCCTCCAAGGATATATCCCTCATCAAATGCTCATTCATATCCCTGGTCACTAAAGAGGGAATACAAGACAAGATCTGTACATCTTCAACTGAGTCCCCCTATGCTTCCTCCTTGAATAACAAAGCAAAATAATGTACTGCCTCATTAATGATAGCCTGCGTAGAAGAAATAATCTCCCTACTTTCCAACACCAAAGAAGTAATCCCCATGCCATGATGTCTAGCCCAAACCAAATTGAAGAAGAAGGTTGTGTTCTTATCCCCTTCTCTAAGCCATTTGATCTAGGCCTTTCGTTTCCAAAAGATTTCCTCCCTTAGTTCCCATTCCTCCAAAGCTTCTAAGGCCTTGGCTTCCTCCCTCAGCAAAACCTCAGTCATTCCCTCATCCCGAATGGTTCTCGTAATGACATTTAGCTCCATCTGCACCTCATTTTTCTTTTGGAAAATGTTCTCAAAACTTTGTCAATTCCAATTTTTGAGCTATTACTTGACAAATTGGAGAAGCTTAACAAAAGTATGCATTGCTATTCCTATAGCAAGCCTGCCCCTTCTCCACCAATCCACCACTTGGCCAAATAGGTATGGGTCCCTAAACCACATAAGCTGAAACTTGAAAGGTGCCCTCAGAGGTTCACATGTAGAATAAATGACCAATTTTATTGGCCAGTGGTCTGAGCCCCTCCAATCAATAATCTCAAGGTAAGAAGACCATGAAACCCCCCACCCAATAATAGGAGGTCATAAATCTATCAATATACTCTGCAATGCACCTGTCCCCCACTCTTCGATTGTTCTAGGTAAAGCATCCATTAACCAACTTGATATCCACTAAATTGAGTAACTCAATATTATCCTAGAGTAGGAGAGAAGAAGGTTCCAGTTGTGCATTACCTCCTCTCTTCTCCATTAAATCAAGAATAACATTAAAGTCTCTCGCCACAATCCAAGGCAAATTGGGAAATAATTGATGAAGAAAGTGGATGTTTTTCCAAACAAGAAGTTTACCTTGGAAATCTATAGGAGCATAAACATTGGAAAAAAGGACCGATTCACCCAACTTAATACATGAAGCCACTAAAGATAAAGAGGATTTAAAGGAATCCAAGACACAAGTTGGATCTTTCGTGGATTCCAAAAACAAGCCACGCCCCCCGAAGATCCATGAGCTCTAATGCACTACCATGAACCATACCTCCATAACTTAGGTGTAATATTCTTCATATCATCCACAAAAACTTTCATTTCTTGAAGAAAGAGAATATCAGGTATTTGACATCTAACTAATTCCCTAACAACCTTTTGTCTAGGACCACTATTTAGTCCCCTTACATTCCACTTGATAATGATCATTTCAGGGGAGTTAAGAAGTGTGAGTCTAAGGTCTTAACTGCACCAAACTCCACCAAGGTCTCCCCAATCATCTTGAGTCTATCCATGTCCTTCTTGCATCCCACTTTAGCACTTTTCTCTGACATCCCCTTCTCTCTCCCTCTAAAGAATACCCAGGTAAGGAGATGATTTACCTTTCTTATCTACTTCTATCCCCACAACCCTTTCCAAAGGGTATAGGTCCTCTCTATTCTATTCTAGGTCCCTATATATCACCTCCCCCTCTAATTTCTCTATTTGCCCCTTAACAACCATGGGTAAGGCTAACTCTTCCTAAAGAACCACTAGGAGATTGGTTGAATTAATCTCTTGTACTAAACCTCCCCCAAACTGCTCCACACTCATTAATCCTAGAATTACTTCTTGCTGGCCCAATCCATCCAAGATTTCAAACTTGTTGAAAGAGTCATCAACCTACCTCTTTCTAAGGGTCCTCTTCTAGCCCCTATTACGACTTCTGGCTTTCACATGTATAAAACCTTCATCATCCTTACTCTCTTGAACCCCTGATTTCTTCCCTTTATTAGTGTTAAGAATGCTTCTAGGTGGTAGTTGGGGATGTTGCTCCATTAGCTTAGCCTTCAGACATTTGTACACCAGGTGTCCATACTCATGGCAAAGGCAACACCCAAAAGAAAGGGTCTCATAGTCTAGTTTTTGCACCTAGGAGTATGAACCCGCACTCATCTCTAGTGCATCAAGTAGTGGTTTGCTCAAATTGATTTCCACACAAATTCAAGCAAAATTCATGATTTTCTTACCTAAAGTCTAAGTTGAAGAGCCCACCGGCCTTCCAAGTGTCGAAGCTAACATCAGGAGAACATCCTCATGATAACATTCAATAAGAAGTTTGGGGAGCCTAACCCATACCAAAACTCAATTTGGTAATTCATCAGAAGGATTAAACCCAACATGCCAAGGTTTAACAAAAAGTCTGACCTGATTGTAAAAGTACGGCCCTCCCTCAAATACCCTATTACAGTCAACGATGCATACAAACGTGACCATGAAGTAGTTATTTGCCAACAACATGACCTCCATTTCTCACTTTGGCTCCCACACTCTCTTGGCCCAACCCTCCAAAAATTGAAGGGAACATTTTAGAACCAAAAACTTGCAATACAAAGAATGCTTGGAATAATATTCCACATCCTCTAAAATCATATCAAAAGGAATTACTAGTTTAGGTCATTCCTTGCATTTCTCCAAGCAACCATTAATCTTCATAATCCTAGATCCCCTAGGCAAACTCCATTCCATTTCTCCTAGATTTTGGGAAGAAAACTCCTGACCTACTATTTTACCTTGCTGCTCTTTCCTGTTCATGCCCACAACTACACTAAAACTTTTGCCAAGTGTAGTTTTTAAAGGCTCTTATTGAGCCATGATCATACCCTCCTTGGTCCAACATGACCCTATGACACCTTTTCCAGACACCTTAGCCCTTTGCCACTCCCTCACTCCCCCACTCTACACCTATGCACACCAACCCACCACTTTGAATAGGCTAGGGCATGACTACCCTAGCTTAGTCACGACTTGCACACATTGCAGCCCATCATTCTCTTTTTTTGTATCATCAAACTATATTTTTATGTTAATCTTAGAGTATCACAAGTATATTTTTACCCCAATTGTAAATGTTTATGTTTTTGATATTTATGACTACCTTCTCTAAATAAAATTTGAAAGTCTTTGTGATATTGTATCCACATAGATTATATTGTGTAGTCATATGTGTTATTATGAAATGTCACAACAATTCCTTGGTTCTTTTACTTGCAAAGTGTTTTCCCTAGTCACTTGTGACACTCATATCGGTGCTTATGGATTTCCATTGTGTCTCCCCCCTTATTTTATTCTTCCTTTCTCTTTCCTCATTTTTTATAATTATCTTGGGAATTTGGGTCAAAAGTTTAACCTATGCACCTAGGTCCTTTATTGGACCCTTTTGGTTAGGTTGAATCCATATTTCTTGGCTTTTTTCAAATTTTATTTAATATTATCTTTATTAGCATGGAAATAAGGTTATAATTTGAATTATATTCTTTATAAATAAAAAGTCAATGTATTTAATTTATATCTATAGAAAATTATTTTTAATGCATTTATCATTAACAAGAATCTATTGATAACTCATAATAATTTTATAGAGATCAATATTTCATTCAATAATTTATTAATGTTAAATCAATTATTAGAAGCAAGAAGGCTACACATTGCGAATTGCTAGGGTCTTTTATGACCCTAAATTATTTATAATAATGAAATTTCTTGTTTTACACATTTTTTTCTATATATGGTCTTGATAAGTATATTATTCATAAAATCCCAGCTAACCCTTAGCACTGGCCCCATATACTTCTTTTCCTTAAGTTTTAGATATTATTTCCAATATATAGGATAATAAAACTATTATTGTGGTGATAAAGATAATAGAACAAATAACTAAGTGAGAATATTGTATATTAGTACCAAGATACAAAAACCATTAAGTCATGTTTGGATCTATTATTTTTTTAACTATAATGTCTATATAACATAATACATTCCTTAGAAACTTCTATAATTTTTGCATTTTTTTAGGTGGGGGTAGTGTCAATTATAGGCATGCATTTCCATGGTTACATATTGATGATTTTTTTTTATATCTCATGCCACGAAAGATATTATTCTAAAACTTACATGATTACCTCTCTTTGATTTTGTTAATTAACTAATTAGTTTTGATTTATATATTACACATTTATTTATCATAGTTAAAAGTAATTGATTATGTTTATTTTAATCCATTTATCTATATTTTTTGATATCTATCACACTTTCTTAATAATAAATTTATTAGATTTATCCCATATCTAAAATGGTCATAGGCCTTGATGTTCACATCAAGGTTAAGTTCAAGCCCTTGATTGGGATAACCAAAATGCCTATCCCAGGAAGGTAAAAACCATTATATACATGATGGGCACCTTTATAGGTACCCATGTCCACTATGTGGTAGTTAATTTGATATTAAAATAAATAAAACCTTTTTCTATTTGTATTATATTAAACCCATTTTGATCTATTGTGGAATCAAACACGAGACAGAACAAGAGGTCTAGGTCTCTAAGAGATTACATAAAAAAATGGGGGGCATATATCACCCAAAAATTAAAAAAACTACATGCAAAAAACATAAAAAGGAAGATAAATAAGAAACAAGAAGTACCAAAATAAGCCAAACCAAGTCAAAAATCCAACCAATCAAAAAGTCAAGATCTAGAAGGAGACACACCATAGGCCCTAAAAGGGGATATTTGAGACCTTCCCTCAAGTCTTAGAGGTGAGACCTTCTTTACCTATTGATATCAATCTTCTATTAGTAGAATGAGAGGAGGTGATTTTGGGGTTATGTGAATTGTATCAATTGTTTGAGTCCATCACCTAGAGTATCCCAAAACCTAAGAATCTAGAAGATCATCTAGTCATTTGAGTTGTGGAATGTCAAATTCAAAAACAAAACCATACTTTGATACAAAACCAACATTAT
Organism: Torreya grandis; assembly: GCA_037957365.1. Lineage (NCBI taxonomy): Eukaryota > Viridiplantae > Streptophyta > Pinopsida > Cupressales > Taxaceae > Torreya > Torreya grandis. Next base: position 1,131,919 of record JARHVA010005184.1, on the reverse strand, counting down.
GGTAAAATACCCAATGAATTTCTATAAGTTCTTTCATTAATGCCCTAACTTTTAGAGCCTTATTTTTAAGACTTAATTCTAAAGATCACAACATTTTCCTTTGGTAGCATTACTTTAATTAGGCTTGTATCCATCTAAACATAGACATTCAAGGAGCATATATCAAATATAATAACTAATGTATTTTCATCTATAGAGGTTGTATCCAAATCTTTAACAAATCCTTAGAATCCATAGAGACTATGATTAATTTTTTTCTTGGTTTACTAGTCTTGAATTTTTTCATGCCAACAACATCCAAATTAAACTACTCACACTATAAACCTTTCTTAACATTTTTATATTCCATGTGGGAACCAAGGGTTAGGTTCACATCCTTGCTCATATCTATAAATATACTCTTAAAAATTAGTAGGATGAGGTACTGGTTGACCATGAAAACTTTGTTATTTCATTCAAGAGCTACCACAAAATCCACAAGGGAACTCAAAAGAAAGAAGGGGATGCTCATTTTTAAAATATATTTAAAGTGATTAAGGAACATGAAGTGAAGAGACTAAACAAGGCTGAATTTATAGTCCATGGTTAGATATATTATGACCTTATTACATACCTCTAGCTAAGCATCTCGAAGGTTGGTATGCCTAAATATTTTGGTGTCCTCTTTAGCCTTTTTATAAAAGCAAAAAAATTAAACCCATTTGTCCTTCATGTTCTTATCCATGTAATATTTTATGTCATAGATAATATGTCACATAACATCTAATATGTATTCCTTAGATATATCAATCTCATGTCCCTCATTACAACCATCCTTTATTTCTATGAACTAATAAATTCTATTAATAGAATTGAATCATGTCCAATAATTTTTAACATAAATCAAGTGAGGCCTCTTTTTTTTTTTAATTCCCTATATGAGTAGCTTATTGGTTTTAATTTTATAACAAGACTTGCATTAAATTATTCACATCCCTATTTTAATTGTGTCCCCTCTTGGGAATCATGTTTAGATCCAACATCTTTACCTCTCTCAATCTAGTTTAAATTTTTTGGGAATAATGTAATCTTATTCCTATTTTAGTTAAGGGTCTCGATTAATAAATTAGTAAAAAAATATTGAAATAAATATAGTCCTAATTTTTATAATTTATTTGTCTTTTTTACCTTTCTAAGAATATCAATAAATAAGGAGAAATATAACTTAGCTTGAAATTGGACTGAGAAAGGTGAAATAGAGGTTGAAATTGGTTGTGTAGGACTAGGACAATGTCATCAACCTGAATTTGGATTTCATCTAGTCAAAGGATAGGAGCACTAAAAATATGACACTTTAGGGTCTGATGATATAGTCCACTCCTACTGCTATTGTCTAGACTAGTCACAAAGACCTTAAAATTTTTGGGTTTTTATGGTGTTCTGGTGTGAGCCTACCTATGAAATATTGAATGTTGATTATTGATGAAAATTTATATAGAGCTTATTCAATATTCAAACCCTAAACCTCTATCATGCTTGATAAAATAATTTTTGAACCACTTGAGGAAAGTTGGGGTTAGTGTGTAATATGCATTGAACATGTAATCCACACCCCTTGTGTGGGTATAATGGCTACATACCAATACTTTAAAGAGGGATAAAACCATATGTAGTTCTCCCACCTAATGTTATTTATTCAATAGTGTGATGTGAATGTAAAAATGCCAATTCAGAGTGCTTGAGGTGGATAGGGAATGATATGAGGTTTTGAGTATGTTTCTAGTTATTTTGGGTGACTATGTGTAGATAATAGGGAAGTTTACCTTGGTCATTTGTTTGTATTCTTGCTTTCTTTGTAAGGTTTATCAACCCCATTTTTTAATTGATATTTTTATAGGATTTTATAGGGAACTATTGGTCATGGGTTAGATGTACTCTTGTTAGGCTGACATAATAAATGTTAGGGATAAATTGAAAAGGACTATTTGGGCTCAAAATGCAAATGGGTAAGAGCACTATAAATGGGACAGCATAGAATCTAGTGATATAGTCCAAGTATGGTATTCATATCCTACAAGCTCAAGACTTGGGGCAATAGGATTGGCTTAGTAAAATTAATGTAGCTGAGTTGAAATGACTATTTAGAAGGTTTTGGATGGATTATATTGAGTGAAAAAGTGTCTAGAAGGGTCACAAGAGTATGTAAATAGGAGTTATGGATAGGGTATCATAAGCCAAACTTAAAATACCAATTTGGATATTTCACATAACTATATTTGACCCCCCTTTATTCTAGTGATATAGCAAAGCAAAATACTAGGATAAAGGAAAAGTAGAAAGCATACTTAAACTTATCTAAAAGGCTGAAGCCCATGAAGATGTGTCATGTTGAGTGATTTTGAGTGATGTTAAGTGATTTTGGGTATGTGATATACCAAAATTAAAATCATAAATAGAGATAAGCACTAAATTCCCTAATAGTGGCTCATGAATACAAAGGATGACCCTTTAGCTCCATCATCACCCACTAATTGAAGCTATGCTATTATGCATGTGTTAATCAATGTTTGGACTATGTGTCTAATCCCTCTGAATAGGTGGCTCAAGAATACAAAGGTTGGCTACTCCTTTGGCTCCATCATTACCCACTAAGTGTGAAGCTATGAACTAATATTGGTATGGGTGTGTGTAGTATGAGATGGCTCATGAGGCCCATAAGTACTCTATAATTTGATAATGTGGTGTGGGTTTTTGAATGTGTACTAAGAACTAGACCAATCTTGGCCACTCCAAAAGGTGGAGATTAGGCTTGTACAAAAGCCACTCTGAACTGAGAACCAAGTTTACATGAAAGCCATTTTCTAATGATGAAACCCACCTATATATGGAATAAGACATGCAACTACTAAGAATACCTAGGTAATACAATTAACTAAAAAGAAAAGAAGACAAATGTGCCATGCAGATTACCCCCAATCACTAGTGTCTTTAACATGGATTTTGGTGTGGAAGTTTTACCAATTAGTCAATATGAAACTAGAAGTGAGAGAAATCATGCCACACATGATGCCCCTTATATCTAGATACTCTAAGAAAAATTATATTAAAACTATCCAATCTAAACTATATTATAGCTAATAAAACTATAACAAATCTTACCTTTCTATCTGTTTCTAGAAATTTTGGGTTTGTTTTCTATTTAGATATGAGCATTAAAAATAGGACACTTTGTTGTCTATTACTATATTCCAAGTATGGTTCTCTTTTCCTTTACTATTTATAATCACTATTTTTTATTTGTCACTATCTTTCTAGTCTACTCTACATGGTCTAAATTTTGAATGTTGTTTTGATTGTTCTGAAAACTAGTTTTTTATCAGTAGAAGGCTCTGATCTCTATGACAAAACCCTTTTTTGTTACCCCCTCTTTTGAGGGTAGGAATGAATACCATGCAATGACTACCTCAAAATAAATATCCTTGAAAGTGTGTTATTCTATGAAATACATAATACATCAATGCTAATCTAAAATATATCTCAAGATATAACATAATTTGTATTTGAAATTATTAGATCAATAAGAGTATGTCTAGATAGACGTAACAATGTAATAGCATGTACAATATACTAAATAAAACTAGAAATCTAGTTAGTTGTTATTTTTTAGTTGTCAAGGAGGTATGGAGTATGATGTCCATCATGGCATCCAAGAAAGCAAGATAATTCATGATGTGGATCATGGCATTGCAAAAAATAAAGAAGCAAACAAGCATGTAAGGAAAGAAGTAGGAAGCATAAAAAAGAGGACAAAGGGAGAATAAAATAAGGGATATGGGCACATGTTCCTCAAATTTGGAAAGTAATCATACAAGGTATGTTCAAATACCACATACACATATAATTAAAAACAAGAAAGGTTGGCATGAAGGCCACAAGCATATAGAAGAGTACAAGCAAAGGACATTTACAAATGACCTAAGGAATATATAAGAGATAAAATAAGATTTGAGATAATTAATCATATCTAGCTACTCAAAGTAAGAAAGTAAGTGTAAATGATGGAAATATTATCACATCTAACTAGTCAAAGAAAGAAGTGAAAATATACAAAATATGGAGTACAAGCCTAGGTAGATGCTAATAAATACACAAATGTTATATACTAACTAGTATAAATAAAATAATCTATGTAAGATAGTAATTAATATACATCAATATGATAACTAGAATGTGTGGTATAGGAATGACATAACCTAGATGGTGTAGTCATATAGAAGATGCCCTTGGTGGGTAGATATGTTAATATATGTCTCAAATGTAGTAGGATACCCCCTCAATGGGTAGAGTGAAGCCATCAAAGATCTAAGTGTCACTACACAAACTCAAATAAGATCAAGTAAAACATGGTAATGTAGATAAATTAACAAATAATAGCATATGATAGCAAAATGTATGTCTAGCATGGTAGTATAAATATAAAGCATTGATGATGCATATAGTTGAAATGTTTTTGGTGTTTTATGTTATTTGAATGTTTTTGAGTTTTGAAATGTTATATTTTTTTTGATATTTTTGAAATAAGCTATGTAAAATCAATCATAAGGAAAATTAGAAAAGGGGGGAAATAATGAAGGGGATCGAGTTTATTAGTCAAGTTGTGTTAAAAAACATTACTAAACCTATAATATGTGCTTTATACTTAAGTTAATATAATAAAAAATACTAAATCAAGATGTGAAATATGTATAAATTAAAACATAATACTAGCAGAAGATTGTGTGTGCACTGCATCACATGAAATATAGATGACACATCAGATGATTCACAATTGGTTGTAGTTTGTTTCTTGTTAGATTATTCTAAGACTCATCTCAAATATATATTTTTTGAAACAACTTAGATGATGATCTGGAATTTGGTATGAGATAACTAGTTAAGAGGTTAAAAAAACTAAAAACATAGTATAAGTAGCCCTTGTTGGGATTGTAATAGCTTGTTGGTGTTATTGATATTGTAGTTTATTAATGTTATGCTTTATAATATAAATATTTATACTTGTTATATAATGGATTTGATGATGTAATGATGATTTTTAATTGATTTGTAGGAATGATTAGTGGGTTAGTTGGAGGTGGGTGAATAGGAATTTTAAATTCTAAAATATTGTATAAGTGGAGATTAGTGATAAATGGTTTATTAATAGGAGAATTAATTGAGATTGAAGGAGTTATTAAGGTTGGTATGATGTACAAAATGTAATAGGATATGCACAAGAAAGACTGAAAATAAATGATACTAGCTGATGAGTCTCATGTGAGAATCCCTATCATGGTGTCTTGTATCAAGGAGAGGGATCATGTATGATCATGAATCATAATGGAAGGGCAAAGATAATGGCTCTAAAAGCTATGCATGTTATAAGTGTTCTAAAATGTCTATAGTAAAAATTGACTCTGGGGTCCCCCTATAACTCTGAGAAGTGGATGTAACTATGGGGCTCTTAAGGACCCATCTGGCAGTAGAAGAAGCTCTCTAAAAATTTGATCTATGTGTAAAGTCATGAAAACTCAATGATATTGCTTTAGGTGTAAATACTATGGATAGAAACTATTTAGAGTCCTAAAACTATCATTGATGTAGTGGTCACTCTAAGAGAGGACTCTATGGAAGTGTATGAACTCTCTATGCTAGTGAGGGAGGCCTCATTTGTGTCCAAATCTCAATTAGAGTAAAAAATATAATGGGTAGAGGAGCTGAAAATAGTGAATACAAAGTAGGATATGGCTCTGAAGTAGGGAGTGGTAACTCATATGAAACTCCACCAACTACAACCTGATTAACATGAATTAATTTCATGCATCTATGAAATTTTGGGTTTTACCCCATAACGTTGAAGAGCTGAAGGCTCAAAACATAGATGTGTTTTTAATCAATCATTCATATTTGACATTAATCAATAGTAAGGTTTACATTTTTATAAGAGATGTCTTATAACCACTTTCTTAGAATAGATGAGTTATTCTAACAATTCACTATATTATACACAACCTATAATCTCTTGATATGTCTATGTGATTTTGCATATCAAATCACGTACATCAACATTTTATTATTATTTACCTATTTATATTTAAATTAAATATAAGTTCATGTTAATTTAACTCATTATACCTTCTCATAGTGTGAACTTATAGATGGTGATTTCAACTGATAATGCATCTCTTACATTAAATAGGAGATATTATTACATTGAAAGGCATCAAAAAAATTTATTGAAAAATTACCTTTAAAAGCATATTTGACTGATGTTCACAAAACATCAACTTTAACACTCTATAATGAAACAAAAACTTTATCAAGCACATGACTTAATAACAAACATAATTAACACTGACACTATAGAGACAACCTAAATTTTAATAATACCAACTAAAAAATGAAATTGAACAATAAACTATAAGACACAAAAAACTTAAATTAAATTTTTGATATAACCAAAAGCTAATACTAAAAGCTAAATCGATTAATAAATAAGATGACCCAAAACCTATAAACCCTATAACAAATAAAATACTAAGAATATACTTAATAACACACCTATATATGAAATCAAAATGTGACAACTCAAAGAACACTAATTTATTAAAAAAATACAAAAACATAAAAATTATAAAATATAAAATATAATCTAAATACTTAAATTCAAAAAATACCTAAATATTTATATATGAAAAAAGAACACTTATTACACACTCAAAAGATTTTAAAATCTATATAATAAAAAATGTAACAAAATAAAAATAATAAAATTCAACCCTAAAAATAAGACTACCTAATCGTTATCCTTCACTAAGATGAAGGAGGTGGCCAAGTAAGGAGTCCTAGTCTACAAGCTAAAGGAGAAGGAGTGGTGAGATGAGATTTGAGTACAAAAAAACCTTCTTTGATGTTAATATCCATGATTAATCTATTGAGCGAACTCTTTATGGAATCTGACCACATTGATGGTTCTAGATCTGTAAACCATGGAGATTTATAAGCCATGATGGATATTAAGGGAGAAAACTATCATTGGACAAGTTCACCAAATCAGGAGGAAGCAAGGTTAGTGTGAAGAGAATGCTAGAGGATATCTATCATGAAAAAAACTAGATCAAGACTGCTAGAAGAAACTCTAGGTGATGCACTAAAGCTAATATATCCAAGCCAAATAAACTATAAATACTTTGAGTAAAGCCATGGATGGTGAAATGAGTTGACCTAGGTGCTAATGCATTTACTCCTAATTTTTGCCTTGGCATAAATATTGGTGGACCAAGATGGGCAATATGAATTAGGATTTGAAGTCCTGATAAAAAATAACAAATTCCAATACAAACAATTTTCCCAGTCAATAAAATAGTTGAATCTATGGTGAGGATAGATCTTTCACCTATCAAGGTCAAGCATGAAAGTTTGATTCTTTAAAATTTGATTAAAAATAACCAGAGTAAATTCTCAAAAAAAATGAATGGATAATTCACTATGGGTTTGCACATAGTCCATACTACCACCCATTGTAAATCACCTAGGAAACTACATAATATATATTTTTTAATTGTTTTTTAAACATGCAATGAATTGAATGGGTGTAAAAACTATACAAAGTGGTGGAAAAGAAAGAGGATAATAGTGAGTGCCACTAGATTTCACATGGTCTACATTCAAACCTATTGATAGAATGCAAGCATGGTGGTCAGCTATAAGAAGCTCTATTGTATATGGTCTTCACTACAACATTACTTAATACACTATTTAGATGTAGGTAATAACTAATGACATATACAGGTAGGAAAACTTGCTTTCATACCACTATTGGGTTTTACCCCATAATTTTGAAGAGCTAAAGGCTCAAAACATAGATGTGTTTTTAATCAATCATTCATATTCAACATTAATCAATAATAAATTTTACATTTTTATAGGAGATGTCCTATAACCACTTTCTTAAAATGGATTATTTTTTCTAACAACTCACTATATTATACACAACCTATAATCTCTCAATATCTCTATGTGATTTGCATATCAAATCATATACAAAAATATTTTATTAATATTCACCTAAATATATTCAAATTAAATTTAAGTTCACGCTAATTTACTTCATCATGAACTATATAAAATACTACTCAAAGTTTTTGAATACATGGTCAACCAAGAAACTTGTCAAAGATGCCTACACTGAGAACAATAGTAAATGGTGTGGCCACATGTGTAGGTCTAACCTATAGGGGAAATAAAATCTCACCCAATGAACTCTATATGTGTCCACTAAATCTACTAATAACTATGTTCATTAGGGTAATATCCTACTCTTTATATCCCAAATGCTAAATTAATGTCATAGTGCACATGTTCACACTAGATCCATTGTCTATGAGAACACTATGAATGGGATAATGATCAATGTAGGCTTGATAAAGAGTGCATGGTAATCAAAATCATCCTCAACTATCTCCTACTCTAAAAAGGAGATCAAATATCTAGTTGGAACTCTGAAATTATACACACCAATCATATTTTTTTTAAATATGACTCAATTAAAGGTGCCTATTATGTAGTTGGTGGAGGCTGTCCATGTTCTGCATGGTGAACACCTGATGTATCCCTTGTCTCTTGTTTATAATTCTATTGGAAATGATCTGAGAAATTTTTAGAGCCTTGTCTTGTGTTTATTTTTCTTAAGGAGGCTCAATTGGAGTGCCAATATTAATAAAGCTACTATCTATCAAGTCTTGTATCATGTGTCATAAACTCATTCATATATTCATTATGTGGAATGGTACCTTATGGAAATTTCAAAATGTATTCTAATAATATCCATGTGGAAGAGGATTTATTGTATCAACTACCCGAATAGAAGGGATATATATAATATTGTATTTCAATAATTGCTATAAGACTCTGGCTAGAGATACTCATAAATTGGTAAAGGCTTGCCAAGGAGCCATATATAAAACCACTCACTGAGGGGGATCTAATGCCACATTAGCTATAGGTTGATTTTTAATTTTGTTGTCATTAATCATTACTTTGTATGGGACTTTGATGTTACTCTTGTTTGTTATTTTTGATATGCTTAAGTACTTAGGTTTTCCCATTAAAACTAATTTGACTTCCCTTTCCTTTAGTGTATGACATAACTCAATGATGGAAGAAAACCTTTTAAACATTATTGACTCATGCAAATTTGGAAAAAGACTCTATTTTAAGATTTCATATAATTCTTGATTAGCCATGGAGCTAGTCATTTTGAACAGGGTAGTCTTATATTGAAGAACATAAATTGTGAGATGCTTATTTTACCTTTGTTTCTATTATGTAACTTGGGCATAAGAAAACTTTTCACACATATTAATGTAAAAATGAGTTATTAAAATGTTAGATAAATGATCGAATGTATTGATTGATTGATTTGGTAGATTTAGAACCATTTTAGAGCATAATCCTTTAAACTTTGTGGAAATAGCTTGGTTAATAACTAGTCATTTTGCACATAGTCCAAGAATGCTATGTGAAATATTCTCAAGTGTGTGTTTGTATCACCCTTTCCATCATATAGAATTAGCTTTAGTTGAATAAAACCTAGTGGCAAAGGTTTAGAAGCAATATGACATGCCAATGGTGTATGAAGTAGAGCAAAAAATCCAAAGCTTGTGTTGGTCTAGAGGCACCTTGCTCAAGATGTATCTCCTGGGATTGAAGATATTTTATCTATTGTATAAGGGTAGCCACATCAAGAGATAATGATGTACTAGCAAAAACTTTGGTGCCTCATAGGAAGGTTAGGCTAGTATAGGGGTTGTTGAGACATAGTTTCCCATGTAGTGTCATTTAAAACTAGTTGTTTAGAAGGAATGGAAGACTGAACTTGATTAGCCTTTTTGATTTCCATGATAGTTTTTAAGATAAGGGAAATATATTTGGGATATTACCTAAGTCTCTCTCTAAACCTTTATAGAATTAAATCTTTACTGATGACCACATTATTATCAACAATAGCTGGAAGTGGATCAAGAGCCTGATGTGGTGGCTAATGAACATTAGTTTGTGTATCATTATTTTATTCTCATAATTCTCATTGTAAAAATTATCCTAATGGAAATTAGTTTAATTTATATGTGTAGGATCTATAGTAAGAAATTGTGTTTCTTGTTTATCAATGGTGTTTGGATGGGTTGGAGGAATCTGAGTGAATTTAGGAGGGTTGATACTATGTCTTGCACTTCATCTCAAACGAAGAGATGCAAGGAGCTTAGGTGGTATAAGGAAAACAACTTGAAAAATGGAAGAGAGAAGAAAATGCAATCTAGGATTTGAAAAATAGTGAACTGGAATATGTATAAAAAGGATATGAAGCTCACAAATATGTAAGGTGATACCTCAAGAAGAAAAGGGACCTATTAAATTCAACTAAGGTTTGAATGAAATAATTTTTTGAAATAACTATGGTAAATTTTAAAATTTAAATGTGAAATTATGATTTATATATTTAGGAAAAAAATCAAATAAATACTATAAAAATCAACAAAAAAAAATTCCCTAGGGTTTATAGGGTTTTTGTCCATAAATCAATTAAGTCAAGTTCATCAAATGGTTTTAGTTTTTTGGGAATAATGGAGTATTATTCCTATTTTAGTTAAGGGTATATATTAATAAATTAGTAAATAATATTACAATAAATATAATCTTGATTTGTATAATTTGTGTCTTTTTTACCTTTCTAATAATAGAAATAAATAAGTATAAATATAACTTAGCTTGAAACTAGACTGAAACAGAGGCTAAAATTGGTTGTGTAGGACTGGGTTAGTGTCATCAACCTAAATATAGATTTAGTTTAGTGAAAATATAGGAACATAAAAAATAAGACACTTTAAATATTATCACTATAGTCCACTCATGCCATTGTTGTCCAAATTGGTCACAACGACCTAAAAGTTTATAGGTTTTTTTCACTATTCCTATGTGAGCCTGCTTGTGAAATTTTGAGTATTAATTATTAATATAACTCATTTTAGAGCTGATTTAATCTTCAAACCCTAACCCTCTATCATGCTTGATAAAAAAATGTTTGAACCACTTGAGTAAATGGGGGGTTAGTGTGTAAGATGCACTGAATGTGTAATCCATGCCCCTTATGTGGGAATGGTGCTTTCACACCATTACTTTGAAGAGGGATCAAGCCATATGTATTTCTACCACCTAATTTTATTTGTGCAATAGTGTGATACAAATTCAAAAATGCCAATTGAGAGTGCTTGAGGTGGTTAGGGACTAGTTTGAGGGTTTGAGTATGTTTGAAAATGTGTTGGGTGACTGTATGTAGAGAATAGGGAAATTTGACTTAGTGTTTTGTTTGTATTCTTGTTTGATTTATAATATTTGTCACCCCCATTTTGTAAATGGTATTTGGATAAGATTTTATAGGGAATCATTACTCATGGGACATATGTATTTCTGTTAGGCAAACATAATGAAGGGTAGGGATCAAATGAAAATGACCATTTGGGCTCAAAATTAAAATGGATAGGAGCACCAAAAATGGGACACCCTAGGGTTTAGCACTATATTCCAATTATGTCACTCTTATCCTATAGGATCGGGACCTAGGGGAATATGATTGGCCTAGGAAAAGTATCTTAGTTGAGGCGGAATGATCATTTATAAGGTTTTTGATGGTTGGTAGTGAGTGAAAAAGTGTCTATAAGGGTCATAAGATCATGCAAAAAGGAAATATTGATAGGGTGTCACAAGCCACACTCAAAATACCAATTTAGACATTTTATATTACTACACAATCCTTAAGAAATCATCATATGATTCTATGTGATTTTTAACAATGAAGGCAATTATATTGATAACAAATGCAAAAAAAGAAAGATCATAATGTAAAAAAGGAAGCTTGTAGACAACATTTAAAGATAATTAAGACCAATGGAATTAAATGGCCATTAAGGAAGATAATCATGACATAAATAACTTAGGGAAAGATCACTTGAGGGAATATGGCAATGATAAAGGAGGGAGGGGAAATAATCCATATATGGGAATGCCACATCATACTTTTAGATGGGAGGATGAGTTCACAATAATTTTTCCACATGTAAGTCAAATCATGACAAGAAAAGGAAAATATAATGAAAGGAATGATCATATAAATTTACCAAAAAAGGATTACTATCTTACACCACAATGCTTTGACACAATAAATATAATTAAAAAAATGGTCATAACAAAAAACTAACCACCCAAAAAATTAAAAAAATAAAATGTTTAGCTAGAAAAGTGAATCAATGGAATAAATCCAAAGAGAAGAGATAAATCAAGATGAAAAGTCATGGAAGAAATATAAAAGGTATCAAGGGGATATAACCACTCAAATCCCACTAATAGAATACTCACAATCACCCTAAAGACAAAACAAGATAATACCTAGGAAATGTTGGAAGCAAAATTATAGAGAGGGGAGTTGAATTAGTCTTCAAAAACTTTCTTAACAATCTCACTTAAGCATTCATGAAACATTCAAATAAGCATATATACCTTGCAAGAATAAACATCTATTGACATATGAAAAAAACACAAGAATAGACACATATATGTCAAATTATCAAGTAAAATAAAACCAACCTATATTTGTGTGTGTGTGTGTGTGTGTGTGTGTGTGTGTGTGTGTGTGTGTGTACTATAGTAATATAATACAAACACAAAATTTAGTGAAGCACCAACTCCTCATGCAACATTAACCCCAACTAGTTAAGTACCAACATGTTAAGCTTCAGTAAGAACCAATTTGTAAGGAGGCACCAAACCTCTAGATGACTCAAAAACAAATCAACCACATAATTTATTTGACGAACTTTAATACACATTGTTTCTCAACCAACTGATTATGACCACCTCTTCAACCCTTAACACCCTTAGCCCTCTCAAACTACCTTATAGGCCTCTTTGCTTAATTAAGTCTCTTTCAAGATAAATTAAGTCATATAAACTTGATATTAATACATATAACCTATATAAAATAATCATAAAATATCCTATAAACTCATTTAGTGGTTAATAATACCTCCTTCTACTCACCAATGTCCTATTTTGTTCGCTTACTCTCTACACACTTCAATAGGCCTAAAATTGCCTTGTATTTATACAAGCCTCTTGTTCATATCCTTATTGGTCGGATATAAATAATTGAACACTTTTATTATCATTTAAATAGGTATTAAAACACACTAAATACATGAATGAAACATTTTAATATGTTGATCACAACATATAGGACCAATACCTCTTTTAGGACTTAATGAGACCTAATTCAATTATGCCTTCATTAGAACACATTACCCTTTGATATCATCAAAAAAAATTAAAAAATCACACATGGAAGGAAAAATTAATAATAAATACAAATATACCCTAAATAATCTCATCATATTTCCATGAAAAATTTAAGCTTCAAACACCACTTGAAGCATGCCATTAGTACTATTCACAATTAGGCATGTGCATACCCTAAAAAGTTTGTCTTGAATAACTAAAGATTAAAAATATATATATTGAAAAAATGGAAATAAATCACATATTAATAAACCTCATGACCTTAATATCATTTAATAATTCATTAGATACTTCAACTTAGGGTATACAGGCTCAAACTCTTCTCTACAAAATTCTCACTCTGAACTTCCAACTAGCCTTAAAACATGGTCGTGGAAACTTGAACTTAAGACACCTAAGAGAAAAAAATAATGGACTTATAATTCATAAAATTTATTTTATTCCATCATAAAAACAACCTAAAACAAAAATATCATAAGCTATATTAGAAATCATTGGTCTTGCAAACTAATTTATTGACTTTCTCTCTCATAAACCTCACTCAGCTAATCAAGCCATTTTGGATTTATAATTTTCACTACTTTAAATGAATAAAAAAACTTATAAAAATAATGGATAAGCCATAAAATTCCCCAAAAAAAAATGTACATTATATACTTCAACTTAAAGCATAGAGTCTCAAACTCATCACTACAATTTACTTACCTAGAACTGCTAGTTTACCTTAAATCACAATCATGATGACAATGACCTTCAATCAGCTATATAACCATTTACAGAAAATACAAATGCATTTGGAAGATCTTATGAGATCATTATACCATTATTATATATAAATATAATATGGTCAAATGGAATATTGGTCTTTTAGACCAAAATCATAACCTCATGTACGTAAACCTCACTGAGACAAATAAGTCAACTTGTGAGAAACTTTTTCACTATAAGAAGTGACCTCATAAACTTATATCCAACATTAACACATATTAAAAGTATTTAAAAACATCTCCATTCACTTGGTTTCATCCATATTCCATGATAACACATCCTTAATCATTTTCTCACAGTTTCCACTATTAGACCTATTAATGACTAGTCAACTCGAATGATTGGTTTATCACACTTGAGGGATACAACATGTCCATAAAACTTTATGGACACAAACCATAAGCCTCAAAAAATTTCTTCCTTTCATTTAATAACTTTGACTTAATCAACTCTAATTACTACAATAAATCTTTGAGAAATAATGCATTTATTGTAGGGTCCATTCACTCACCTAAAGACTCAATCACACCTAAAGATGACTATGAGAGTTGAATAAAACCTCCAATCACTAAAATATCCATACCAATCCATTCTGATCTCTTTAGAACAATTTCATTCATATCAGGTCAATATTAGGGTTCTTTAAGGGTTTAAACCATCTTCTACTATTATGAATCATTCATAAATATTAGCACCTCATTCGAAATACTAATGCCCATAACTTTGAGATAGGACCTTACACTTATACCATGAATATATTAGGCTCTCATGTATAGGTTACACATGGAAATGAATACCTAAAATTCTTTCTCTAATTGAGAACCCTTTATTCTCTACACATGAAAGATCTCAAAACCACTTTTCATGCCTTCTCTTGCAAACCATGACCTAAAACCTTTTTAACATTCTTAAAACAACATAACATATATCTTAAAACATTCACATACCCACATTTTACTTGTAAATATAACCTAATACCTCATTAGTCCATTCTCTCTCTCTCTCTCTCTCTCTCTCTCTCTCTCTCTCTCTCTCTCTCTCTCTCTCTCTCTCTCTCTCTCTCTCTCTCTCTCTCTCTCTCTCTCTCTCTCTCTCTCTCTCTCTCTCTGATCTTGACTTGAAAATCACATTAGGCCTTGAACTAACCTTCATTCCTCTTTCCATGTGCTCTCTACCTCACTCACATAGTAAATTAAGCCATCTCATTCTTATAGATAGACATAAATCCTTCACATACCTTGATAATAAGCCTTTATACCTCATTAGGATAGGCAAGTTCTAGAAATGGTCTAGTTACAAACTTGATCTAGAGGCCCTACCCCTATAGGTTCATCCTTAGCCTCAAAAGAGTAACCCAATGCCTCACATACATGATAAATCAACATCATACAACCATTAAATTCTATTTTCACTCATTTCACTTAGCCATCTTACTCAAACTTTCTCAAAAGGTCTCTATATGACCTAAATAATGACATGAATAGGCTACTCAAGCACGTGAAACTTGAAAAATGACCTTAAAACACTAATTGATTCTTTTAAACTTTTATGAAATACCTTAAATTATCCCAAAAAATTTCATACTTATGTACATGCCTCTTCATTATTATCATGCACATGCTCATGATATGATTATGATTATTATGATTAGGCTTCTCACGACACCTTGTTCCCAAAAACTAGTACTCAACCATGGTTACTTGAATTATTCTATCAAAAAATAACATTAAGTAGACAATATTCTCACACTAATGAAAAAAATATTGACAATAACTAATAAAAGAATCATTATTTTTCCTTCAAATTCTCTCTCAATAAAAAGACATTAGATTTCCTTTGAATTCTCTCTTATAATATGGCTTCCATGTCACATTAAGCACATAATCACATATATCATACACCACTAAACAAGTATATTTACCAAATACATCTCGACATCAATGACATCAACCTTTACATCAATGACAACACTTCTCGACAAATTCCCCCTTTGTCATTGATGGCAAAACATTGTTTGATATGATCATTTTCATCTCCCCTAGTGTGTTCAATCTCCCTTGGAATTTCTCCCCTTTTGACATTAATGACAAAGGGTCTTCCAAAAATTACCATCTTGAATCACACAATCTAGCACTAGAATATTGACATAAAGAATATGAAGCATTACTAGAACATTACCCCCCTTACTCCATGCATACCTCCTTCAAATGAACTCAACTCTCAAGACCACTTACCTTGTCCTTGATATGATATATATGATACAAACATTTGATCACATAATAGGCCACCATATTCTTGTCACCAATTGAACTTGGAGGGAACGAAAAAACTTGAATATCTCCCCCTCAAACCAAGCATCCATCATGCTTGTGCTGACTAAATAATGTTTCTATGAAGCCTAACAGAGTCACCTATTTACATAAAGCAATAAAACAACACAAGTTAAGAAAATTCCTAGATATTCATGCTCTCACAAGACTACATATCCTTTAATATCCTTTTAGGCTTGATTGATACTATAGTCTTGACTTCTATATTAGCCATTTGATCATCAATATAAGTTGATAATAAACATTCTTGACTTGATTTCTCATTTGAAGTATGCTCTACCAAAGCAAAATGTCCATTTGAGATAGTAAATTGGTCATGGATAACAATTTATTTCTTTGGTTTCCACACATTCATTTGGCTTCTATCTTTCACTCTAGGGGCTTCAAACCTATTATTTTGACTAGATGTACTTCTACCTCCTTTAGGACAAAATCATGCAATGTGTCTCACACCATGATAACTGTAGCAAACAACCTAATACATAACTCTTTATTGATGATTCCTTTCGTAATCCCATGCATATTTATTTTTGAAATGTCTTCTACATTGTCTTTCTCTATGACCAAATTGATTACATGCACAATAGTAACCATTGAATGAATTAACATACCTTTTTGAATTAGGTTGTCTGATTGGTTTTTTATGTTGACCTTCTTGTCCTCATTATCCTTTTCCTTGCCTTGAGTTTCTTCTTTTTGGTCTTATTTGAAACCAAGACCTATATTATCACTCCCAAACTTTTGACTACTCAATATTTCATCTAGATACTCATTTTTCTTTTCAAACCTCTCATTGTTATTCATAGTTGTTTGATCCAACTCTACTTTCAATTAATTCTATTGTAGTTCCATACCTAGTGCATTCATCTTCTTTATCCTTTAAGATAGCAATATTTATCTCCATTTGTGCATCAATCTGATTTATGACCTCATCATACTCATTTTATGTGTTACTCAATCTCTCCTCAAAACATCTAATATGTTCTTCATAGTCCTTAACTAATGATATTAGTTTGTGATTCTTCCTTTTTTGGAACTTCAACTCCTCTAGAACACTCACTAATTATGCCTCAAGGTTCACTTCAAATCCTTATTTATCTAATTATTAATCAATCATAAGGCCTTTCCCATTTGATCAATCCACATTTTATATTTCTATTTCCATGAATAAGGTTTTATTATTGTCATGTTCATGCTCATTACTATCATCATCATTATTAGATGTGTTTGTGTCACTTACATAAGATGAGTTAACTTCTTCAGTTTATAAACTTCTCTTATTCTTGAATGACCCTTTCTTACCTTCATAATTCTTAAAATATTTATTGTTCTTGTTAGGATTATAGACATTCATATCATCTCCATGATTGACATCATGTTATTCATCATGCTTAGATTTATCCTTGTTAGGACACTTGGATGTAAATCGACCAATCTTACCACAATTGAAACATTTAAAGGGAAACTTTCCCTTTTATATACCAAATCCAAACGTTAATTTCCTAGAAAACATGAATATGAGTTCATCATCATCAATATCTAAATATACCTCATCATTAACTTTGTTAGCTTTTGAATTATTCTCAAGTTTCAATGTTTTTTCCTTCTTGGTAGGTTTTCCTTCATTTTTTTCTCATCTTATAGGCAATAAAAATTCTATGAAGCCCATCAATCTATAGCTTATCCAAATCATGCATCTCTTCTATTACAAATACATTAAAATCAAACATAAGATTTATTAATATCCATAACTTTTGAGAAACTATATATTATTTCAACTCTTCTCCCAATCCTCTAATGAAATTAACAACTTTTTCAACCTTGAACATGTAGGATACTATGGTTTCATCTTCATTCATCTTTAGACATTCAAACTATCTCTTATGGGTCTAAAAATTGACCATCTTCACCTTGGTGTCTCCTTCATAGATAGTCTTCAATTTTTCCCATATCACCTTGGATGACTCAAAATGCATAAACTTTATAAAATATACCCCTGATAGGGCACATAGAATGGCATTCATTGCCTTAGAATTATTCTCACTTTCCTTCTTACTTGACACAATAGGTGGTAGTGTAGGAGGTGGAATGTATCCATCCATAACTGACTTCCATATATAACGGACCATTGACATTATATATGTCATTATTTTGATGATCTAAAATACATAATTAGTTTCATTTAATAATGAAGCCTTACTATTAGAGAAACCACCTTGAACTTGCTGACTAGCCATCTTTACTTTTAAGATCTCCTTTAGAATGTTAGGCCTACTTTAAAGGACCTAATATGATACCAAATTTTAGAATCAAAATTACTGAGAGGGGGGTGGGTGAATTATTATTCAAAAGATTTATTAACAATCTCACTTAAGCAATCATGATACATTCAAACAAGTATATATATCCTTCAATCATAAATACCTATCCACATAAGCAAGAAACACAAGAACACATCATATATGTGGAAAACCATAAATGGGAAGAAACCCCACTAATATCTACAAATGTACTACACACACACACAGATATATATATATATATATATATATATAAACACCAAATTTAGTGAATCTCCAACTCCACATGGAGCACAAACCGCAACTAGCGAAGCACCAACTCAGCCATGCTTTAAAAAACACCAACTTGTAATGAGGTACCAACCTCCTAGATGACTCAGCACCAACTTAGCCACCTAATTTATTTTATCACCTTCATAACACTTTGTTTCTCAATAAAATAATAATGACACATCTTCATCTCTTCACACTATTAACCCTTGCAAACTACCTTCTAGGCCTCTTCACTCAATTACGTCTCTTTCAATGAAAATTAGCCCATAAAAACTTGATATTCATACATAGAACCTCTATAAAATATTAACAAAAAATCCTATACATTCCTATAATTTTTTAAAATACCTCCTACTCACTAATGTCAAATTTTATTCACTTACTCTCTACACACTTCAATAAGCCTAAAATTGCCTTGTATTGATACAAGTCACTTGCTCATATCCTTATTGGTCAGCCATATATACTTTTAAAATTGTATTATAATTTAAATATGTCTTATAACAAATTTAATACATTAATAAAACATTTCAAAATGTCAATCATAACATATAGGACCAAAACCTCTTTTAGGCCTTAAGGATACCAAATTCAATTAGGCCTCAATTAACACATGCTACCCTTTGATCTCATTGAAACACCTTAAAACATCAAAAAATGAAGGGAAACTTCATATTCAACTAAAATATACCCATAATAATCTCATCTTATGTCCATGACAAATTTATGGTCAAACCACCACTTGAAGCATGCCATTAGTACTATTCATAATTGGGAATGGGCATACCCATAAAGTCTGGCTTGAATTACTAAAGATAAGAAACCAATTATCTAGTAAAACATGAAAATAAATCACATATTATAAAACTTAATGTCTTCAATATCATCAAAAAAATTATTAGATACTTTAACTCAGGGTATATAGGCTCAAACTCTTCTCTACAAAATACTCACTTTGAACTACCAACTAGCCTCAAAGCATAGTCATGGAAACTTGATTTTATGACACCTAAAAAAATAAACTAAAATACTTATAATTCATAATCATGATCCTCAAAAATAATTAAAACAAAATATAACAAAAATATTATAATCTCTATTGATAATTATTAGTCTTACAGAGCAATTTATTGACATTTTCTCTCATAGACCTCACTCTTCTAGTCAAGCCATTTTGGCTTCATCATTTTCAATACTTTCACTAATTACCAAAAATTATACAAAGCATGGATAGGAAATAAAATTACCAAATATAAACAACATTTACATTATATGCTTCTTCAATGTAGAGCATAGAGTCTCAAAATCATCACTATAATTTAATTACCTAGAACTACTAGTTTACCTTAAAGCACAGTGATGGTGACAATGACTTTCAATCACCTATATGACCATTTATAGAAAGTCTTGATGAATTTGGATTATCTTATGAGATCAATAAGCCATTATGATATGGAAATATAATATGATTAAATGCTAATATTGGTGTTTTAGACCAATCTCATAACCTCACTATACATAGACCTCACTGAGATAGATAAGTCAATTTTTGAGAAACATTTACACTATAACCATTGAACTTAAAAACTTATATCTAACATGAACATGTCTTAAAATTATTTAACAACATATTCATGTGATATGATGTATTTATACCTCTCATTTAACTAATTAATGGTTTCATGTAATTTTCTACTAGGGCTAGTGTCTAAAGCTACATGCAATGAGATCATTGGATATATGAGTTTATAGTTCATTGTTTAGAGGTTTACTATGCTATGATGTTTATATCTGAAGGATAAAAAATAAGATCATAATTCTATGTTTTAGATAGTTAAATCTAGAAAGTTTGGCTAATTAAATATCTCCTATAGCATTCTTTGTTAAAGTATTCTTTAGTTCACACCATCAACATCCAGAACTTAAACATTTGGTATAAGACATTATGATGTCCTCACTCTACTTGCCCAGATGGGTAAGATAGTGTGATATTTTATGATGTGATAATGGTGCCTATTGTCACTTAAACTACTCCTAACATAGTTTGAATATGGAGATGAGTTAACAAACATCACTTCCTATGAAATTGAAAGACAGACTCTTACATAAATAAAACTCACTTGCATTGAATTGAAATAACCTTTGCATTTAATGGAGACACACTTGCATTAAAATTAAATTCATAATTTACTTTGAAAAGGAAATCACAATTGCATTAAAAATGGAAATCATGCTTTACAACAAAATTAAATAAACATGAATTAAAGGAATACAATTTTAATTTATAAACTAGAAATACTAATTTATCATGATCTTCAGAGAGAAGTGGGCCATTGTTCCTTCCTTAGAATATGATCAATTTTTACTCATTAATGAAAATTAATGTTAAAGTTTATTTCATTATTAGAGGAACATATACAGATACACAAGATTACACTTGAATGCTTCTTCTAATTTATGATCACTATTAATTGACAAACTATTCATTAAATAACTATATAAAATGAGGAGATGTATTTAAAGCACATCTCAATAACTATTCATAGAGTTTAAAATCTGGCTATCTAAATAGCCAAATCAACTTATGCAAAATAAAAGACATATGAATCATATCCCATGCTTATAAGGAGGTATTCAAACTAACTCAACTAACATTGCATGGAAAATAATTAAAATAGATGTAAAAAGATATGTACAGTTTTACAAAATAGAAGCATATCTATATTTAGATTAATTTAAATCATTACTATGAATATTAATGTATAAAATAAGTTATCTAAATATGGAAACTATATATATATATATATATATATATATATATATATATATATATACATACTGATATTTAGGATCCAATTGGACACTTTAGAACATGCCTATATATATATATATATATATATATATATATATATTTGGAGTTATTATCGTGATATTTAGGATCCAACTGGAAACTTTAGAGCATGCCCAAATCTCCTTAGAGCACTACTATATAGGTCATTAAAGCATCTTCGAAACATCTTTGGAGTTCTTTTAGAGAATATTTAGAGCATATTCAAAGCATATTGAGAGCATCCTCAGAGATGTATATCATTAGATCTTGATGTTTTTTTCACTGAATCTTTAAAACTATTGCCAAAACTATTTGACGTCTTATCAAAATTATGCTTCCCTAGGGATGTGTTTCTGTATACAAAATTTTGGTCATTTCATCCAATTTGGGCACAAATAATAATATAAAGAATAAACAGTTTATCACATACAAACAAAGGATATTTGTACTAATTTCTTACTTAGATAAGACCTTAAATATTAAATGTAATGTAATATATAACCAAAAGGCAACACTTATGGATAGTTTATATTAGATAAAATGAGCTATATGGAATGCTCATCATTTTTTTCCCACACTTTACCTTTTATAAGTCTTCTTGAAAACCAGTGGGAGAAATATTCTTAAATAAAAAAATCCATATTCTAACCACTAATGTAGATCATATATTTGAAGGTGACGATCCCAATCATGATGACCTCTATGAATCAATCCATAATCCCTTACCACTATATTCAACCATTCCTAAAATTCAATTTATGCCTGATTATGCAATTTTTATAGGGAGATATAGGACAAATAAGAATGGGAGACCTAAATCTCATTCTAATCCACACATCAGATCCTCCCTCATCAAAGAGCTAAGTGATAATTTGAGATACCTCCTAGGCTCTATGAAGACACCACTTAATGGTGGTGGGATTCATAACTTCATTATGTTTTAAAGCAATATGCATAATATTCCACCTAGTTGTACTTGCATTTGTGAAGTTGCTATAATACTGACTCACAAAATCTATGAAAGCTGCTACATTTTATCTAAATAATTCATGATATTTATTTTTCATATACAAATGGTACATATCTTATAAAGAAAAAAGAAACTTATGAACCTCTAGAAATTGAGGTCTCATGCATAGACCTATAGTATTCTACAATTCAAGGAATTTATTATGTACTTGATCCCAAATTATTTGGTTTCTCATGGTAAAAATCAAAGCATGTAATTTTTGTTCCCTTAATAACAAGTTCACTAGAAATCTAGGTCGATAACCCAACATGTTACAAAGATAGAATTCACAAATTTCATCCTATCTTTCTATGGTATTTTTTATAAAGACATCCATAAAAATATGTTCATCCTCAATAACATGTGGAAAAACAAGATAAATTAATTAGATCTACCACTTATAAAATTATTCATGAATAAATAGAACATAGAGAGAGAAAGGTTGTCTACAAGATAATAATTTTTCAAAATTTTCATAAATATTCTAAATGGAAGTCTGAGCTTTCTATAGATGTTGTTGAGACTCTACTTTGATCTTAGAATTTTATTATTCCAATTTATAAATCTTATGTTGATATTTTTTATAAACTAAAATCATTTCATGAAATGGGAAAGGGAAGGAAGGAATATCTCTTATAGGTCCCTCAGTTTGTACAACTATTTCCCTAGTTTCCCTCTACATATCTTGTAAGGAAGCTTATAACTAAATTGTTTGAGTGGTTAGCTCTTGTATATGATTATTTTGTTGAGAAACTAATGTATTTAAATGATAAATAGAATGTTACAAATGATTAATCTAAGTATCTTTGCTAGTACTAGAATTTTGTAAACTAGCAATTTGGGCATCCTTATTGCTAAGGCAATTATGTAAGGTGCTCAATTCATGAGACCGTGAAAACATCTGATTATATATTTTGGTATACTCAGAATTAACTACTATAATGATTACTTCTTGTTCCCTAACTTTACCAATACAATATTCATATATTCTGTCAAAACTATAAATAGTTTGATTCTTACCTTATACTGTCAAATAGAGATATTCCAACTTAGTCTATTATTGTCAAATGGTTCACTCATGCTAGGATAGAGTCATGAATTGATACAACTCCTTGTATTCATGATCAGGTTGGGGAGAAGAATAGCCTTCTTATATAATTGGAGCTTTACCCTTATCATCTATAGAGGCTAAACATCTTTCTTCTTCTTTAGATATAATTTCCTTTACAAGGGTTCCTTCTTCAACTAAAATTTATTGTGGAGGGGTTTCTTCTTCAAATATTTTTTTAGCATCTAAAAATTATATGGGAGAGATTAAGCTTCCAAAAAATTTGGTTTCCTATACATCTTCTTCTTCCTCTTGCAAAATAAGATGATGAGTGCATCAAAGTTTGACTAGAGGAGTTGGGTTTTTTGCTGAAACCCCCATATGTATTTTTGTTCATTCTCACAACATATATAGAGATGAGGGCACTAAAGATGGACCTTATTATATTTTTATTATCATGGGAGAACGAAAAATAGGACATGGTGATTTCTTAGCATAAATTAGGAAGGATTTTTATATAAATGAGAACAAAGCTTTTGCACCCTTAGGTTTTTGTAGAAAATGATGATGATAGATGAGGTTAATCAAACCATGATGTTTAAATGACCTAGATCCTCTTTTTAATTTTTTAATATATATTAATTATAGCATGATTAAGAAATTATGGTAAGTTTACCTAGTAATATAGTCTAGCAACTCCTTTCTTCAAATGAATGAGAATCCACATGACATCTCTACTGACCATAGAAAATTGACCATCATAGATAAGATACTTCAAGACCCAAAATGTAAAATTATGCCATGGTTTTGGTAGACTATCTTACATGATTTATCTAGCCACACCTTGTGGGGTTTCGTATAGTTTGGGATGGAACTCATTTCCGTAAATGAAAATTTAAGTTAATTCAACAAAACCTAATTTATCAATGATAACCACACCTTCCTCATGAATTCTAGAGATCATTGATCATAGAGGAATACACTGGAATATGCTCATCTAAAATAATATAATGGTCCTCATATAAATTCTCAAAAAATTCTTGGATAATATTTTCCTTAAAACCATAAAATATATTCAAAAAATTTAGCCATCCAATCATATCAAAAATATCCCTAGTTGATTCATCTTGTACAAATTCACCTACTAACTCTAGTTTTCTTTTCTTATTCTTACCTCCCATATTTAAATCTCTTCAATATTATTCAAAAACCTACATGTGCTATGAAAAATTGAGCTCAAAATTACATGGTGTATAGAGGAGGGCAAGAAATTGAGAATGTGTTTCAATAATCAATAGCAATAAAAATGAATAGTAAATAAAGGTGTATCATGAAATTATGGAAACAATTATGGTTGATCACATTAGAGCATGAAGATTTTAGTGAGAAAGTTCTTTTTAGGTCACTATCAATGACGTGGTGTGAGGGGTCATAATTGGCAACACTTGAAATAATATCTACAAATATGTCCATCAATTCATATCATTTTGAAAAGATTTTTTTAAACAATTTCACATCAAATCTTGAACTTCAGATATGGTACTAGCCTTAGTCACATCCATGTCACATCATAAGAACTTGTCCTTTTTAAAAAGTGTTGTATGCCTAATGATCATATATGCATAACATGAAACATAAAATGCCTAACCTTTTAGGAAAGAAATAAATTATACATCTATTGTAAGGATATATTCCTATCTCCTTATGTTTACATGTGCCCTATAAGGATAAACAAGTTTGAGAAGATAGGTTACCTGATAAGACAACAATTCATATTTATTGTATAAGTTTCTTCGAAAAAGTGCCAATTTTGGTTTTCACCTTTCATTAGTTATATATATATATATATATATAATTTTTTTGATTTTTTTTAGTTTTGTATTTTTTAATGAAGGAGATCCACCATATTATAGTTTTCAAAACTCCTCCTTTATTGGATGTCTATTACAAATATAATTTGCCCTTATTAGAAGAACCATGTTCTTCTACAAGTTGAAATTATTCTTGATTATACTCAAAGAACTCTTCCTTTTTGAGAGGTATTCTATACACTTTAAGCCTATGACCATTGACCAAAAGTATCCTTTTCTCACCATAAATTGGTTGAAGTTGGACACATCCATTGTTATGCATGGTTTTAATTAGGTATGGCCCCAACCATCTTATTATGAGCTTGCCTTTGAAATGATACAATTTAGAATAAAATATAAGTACCTAATCACCTTCTTAAAATTATCTTTCTCTAATAAGAGTATCATACCACTACCTTATCCACTTCTAGATCATGTTAGTTTGAGTGGGTACATCCATTCTCATTTCATCCAATCCATTTAGTTTCATGATTCTTTATTTCTATACCTCATCAAGATCAATTCTCATATCAATTTTCTCTTCAATGTCTACAATTCAAACACTAATGGTAACAAAGGTTTCTTTCCAAACATAATTTCATATGTAGAGAATCCTATGGTTGTCTTCCATGTTATATTGTATGCCCAAACAGCTAATCTATCTACCCAATATTTTCTATTGTTTTTCACTATTTTTTTTAGAATGTTTTCTAACTCTTGTTTGGTGACATTCACTTTCCCATTAGCTTAGGAATGATATGGTGAATATCTATAGTTATTTATTTGGTATAGTTATATGAAGGCTTGATCATGTTAGACATGAATTTGGGACCTTAATCATAAATAATAAATATAAGATATCCAGATCTCAACATGATCCTATGATATAGGAAATGAACAACCATTTTCTCCCTAATAAAGGTGAGTTCTTGTACTTCAGACCACTTAGTAACATAATAAGTACATACTAATAAATACTCTTTTCCTTGGGATGGTGGATGAATTTGTCAAACAAAATCCAAACCCCATTTATCAAATTATTCTAAACTTATTAAAGGATGGAGAGACATTTCAGAGGATAGAGTAGGCTTACATATCCTTTGGCAAAGATCACATTACCATACAAACCTTTTTACAATCTTGTAAAGAGATGGCTAGTAATAACCTACATCAAAGATATTATGAATGGTATATTTTACTAAATAATGTCCTCCCCTTGGTTGAATATGGCATGCTCTGATGATGTCAAATAATTTATCTTCTATGACACACTTGTGAAGTACATGATTAGGTCCATTTTTAAACATGTCTTTAAACCATTTGAAATGAGAACTATCTCTAACCAAAAAAAATATTTATTTAAAGGTGAAGGAATGACCAAACTTCCATTTTTACAAGTAATTTTCCATGTCTGTAAACCATGGGGAGTATGTAGATATATAAAATAGTTTTTTATCTAGAAAAGAATCCTATATAGGTTCATTTTCACTAGTGGTGATCAATCTAGAAAACAAATTAGCAACAAAATTATACTTCCCAAGTTTATCTATTATGGTAATGTCAAATTATTGTAAAATTAGTAGCCATTTAATAATTCTCCTACATACTACTAGTTTATTCATTAAGTAATTAATAGTTGAATGATATGTATAGAGAAATACCTGATAACTACTAATGTAATGCCTAAAGTTTTGTATAGCATAAACAATAGAAAGAAAATCATTTTCTATAGTAGTGTAGTTCTTCTCTATGGGAGTAAGATTCTTACTGATATAATAAATGGCATACATTTTTATATCCTCATATCTTTGTCTTAGAACTAATCCTAGTGCATTTTTGGAAGCATCAATATAGATAAGAAAAGGCTTTTTCAAATTAGGTCCTTTCAAGACTGGAAAAGTCATGAGTTTATTATTTAATGTTTCAAAATCTTCTTGATACTTATCATTCCATAAAAATTCATCATCTTTTTTTAACAATAAAAATATAGGTGTAACTATTTTGCTAAAGTCTTCAATAAATATTATATAATATCCTACATGATTCAGAAAACTTTTAACATCTATTTATGTTTGAGGATTGGGGAGATTAGAAATTAACTCAATATTTTTGGGATCTACTTTTATTATTTGATAAGAGATATGATGTCCCAAGATTATCCCTTCATCATCCATTATAATACACTTCTCATGACTTAATTATACTTTGTGTTCTTCACATTTGGTAAGATTTGCTAGTAAATTTTGGCCCATATATAAAGTTTTTGCCTAAATACACGTTGAGAAAAGTTACTATTGAGTGAATGATCCAATAGCTATGAGTTAGGCCTAGAATAGAAATAAAAGGATCTAGTAGGTTTCAATTATTTTTGTCGAATTTAGGAAGCATGAAGCAAGTTTGATCAAAGTCTCATTAGTTCATCAGAGCTTTGAAGGTAGGAAAATAACTTGCAAAAGCCTAAGGAGCTAAACCATCTCAACATCTTATAAAGAAATAAAATAGGGTAGTCTAGTTTCACATTTGATACATTCATTTGGGAAGTTGTCTAGAGTAAAAGGAATGCATAGACGTGATGTTTTTTGTCCCATAAACATCTTGTACAAATTTAGTATCTTGATAAGGTTTCTATCTCAAGATATAAGCATTTAAAGTTAAAATAATAGAGTGGAACATGCATAGGGTTATTGAATTTAGAACATAAGAAGTAGCTATTTGGATTTAAATATTCCTGAGGATGAATGTGGAGATGATGAGTGTCATGATCTCAAGATCTTAAAAAGGATAAATAATATGTAGGCAAAGACTGAGGTTAGTGGGTCCAAATAAATCAATAACACATGATTTATCATATAAATGTGAATCAACAATGAGAGAGAGGTCAACAGGTCAAAAAATACAAAGATAAATGTGATGATTCTAGTGTCATGACCATGAATAAACCCAAAAATGTCAATGGTAGGCATTATCCATGTAGAAATAGATCAACAACATAGAACAAAGTCAAAGAGTCAACAATATTAGGTTGAATGTGAGGTCACCACCTGGTGCAAGAATAGATCTGGACAACATCTGACTATAGGACCCACAAAAAGAAAGTGGAGATGACTAGTTTCATGATCAAGGAAACCAGATCAAGATCAATAGATGATATTAAAAGTCTAAGCTAAGAGACTTAAAATGGAGAATGAATGCAACCTAGGTTGAACAAGAGAAACTATTTCAAAGGCAATATGTTTCCATTAGAGTTTTGTCAAGCACCATTAAATAAAGACATAGTTATACATTCACTATTGTCAATGATAAATTTTTATCTCCATTAAAGCTCATTTAGGATCTCTGGTGAAAGATTTTTAACCTGTTGACCCCATTCTCCAAAGTTGTATGATTATTTCATGGTTATGTTCATTACTATTTTAGAGGGAGATCCTTGTGTGCAGTGACTTCATGGTTTCCATAAGGTTTAAAGGAAAAATTATTTTTTTTAAACCTAATATAGTTTGGGAATGAGTCCATGTAGCTTATAGGTTTTTATTGATATGATAAGTATAGGGAAACAAATGAATGGATTGGTTTTGAACCTATATTAAATATATGTTTAGATTTGCAGTAGGGGTAGATATAAACAAGATATGGAAGAATGTCTTATATTCTAAAATAGTCCTATATTTCATAAGGAGGTACCTATAGCTACTCAAAGTAGACATAGTCATGACTCTATTAGATTCATATATATGAGGATTTTTTTCCTCATAAACAAGTCAAGTGGAAAATGACGTAGAATTCAAAAATGGAGATATGGTGGTTGGAGAAAGTAGTTGGAACATTTAATAGATGTGTATGGTCTCTAAGTGTTTTTATTCATAGTAGAATCATGACTCATCATCCTAAGCACATTTTTTGTCTTCTAATATGTTTCTCATAGAATGAAGGGGCTTGAAAGCTATTGGGATAAATAAAGGTTACATTGTCTATCATGTATTAAGTTTGATTGGGTTAAACTATGATGGATAATTAATTGAAAGGTGACATCTCATTTATGGTTGATGTGCTCCCTCTCTATTCCCCTTTTCCTCTATATCTCCCATTTTCTTCCCCATTGTAACTATGTCTCTTTAATTTTAAATAGATTCTTTTATTTTGAAATGAAGAGAAAGATACACTCATTTGATAAAGCTAGACCCTATCAAAATCTATAATAACAACCTCTTGATGCAATAAAATTATTTTTTACCTATCTCTTACCCTTTGATTAGTGTTTAGTAAGGTTGTGTATAATGGCCTTATGAAGGAGTTTCTTTTTAGAATATTTTCCTTCTCCCTTGCCTCTTCTAAGGTGTTTAAAGGTTATTTTTAGGTCTAAACTTGTGTTATTTTTTCCATTCATGGATGATTAGTGTGAGTCTTAGAATTAATCTATGCTTCACTAATTGCTTGGTGAAACTAGTTCATGAATTACTTGTCCAAATAGCTTGTTTGTGAAATTGTGTGACCTAACATTGTCTTATGTTTATCTAGTGTGGTTTCAGGAATATGAGTGTCTCATTTAAATTTGGTGCATCACCTTGTTAGTTTTCTTATAATCCCTTGTTCCCCATTTCTAACCCTTTTCAAATAAGTAACACTAGTTTAGGTGTTCCATCAAAAGGAAGTCAGTCTTCTTTTGAGGTTCAACCTCACTATAGGATACCCATAGCCTAAGGTTATTCCCATTATGTAACTTATTTGGAGAGATCCTAAAGAACCCTATCCCAGGGTGTAGACTAAATTGATTCAATAGTTTTTGGTATGCCTAATGGGACCCATTTTAAAGAAGATTGGTCAAATTTTGATGTTGTTTTGATCAATTTTAAATAGTTATAGATTTCATACAATGAACAACTAGTAACTCCAAAAGAATACTCAACATTCTAGTAGCATAGTAGTGAATACTTATCATGCCAAAGGTGACTACAAGATCAAATTCTAGAGGTATTAGTTTTGAACTTGTTGATTTACCTTTAAACTCAATAAAAAGGTTAAGATTTTCTAATACACATCCATATAAAGGAATTTGTCTTTTAAAAATAATTTCAAGGTCTACTCATGCAATAATGTCTTTATTATCCCCTTTTATTGCCATAGAAACCCCTAAATCTTTCCCTTTTATGGATTTCAATGGGCAAAGTCCTTTGGACCTCCAATAGTATCATCCTATTCTAGTAACATCTCTTAAAAAGGTCCCTATTTCATGGGAGACCAATATATAACCCTTTCTAATCACCTCATGGATGTAGCTAA
Source organism: Torreya grandis (assembly GCA_037957365.1). Taxonomy (NCBI): domain Eukaryota; kingdom Viridiplantae; phylum Streptophyta; class Pinopsida; order Cupressales; family Taxaceae; genus Torreya; species Torreya grandis. The sequence continues at coordinate 1,100,872 of JARHVA010005184.1, read as the reverse complement.
TTTTTTCAATATTCATAATGTCAATGAGGAAAATGTGGTTATTATGTTGTTAAGCATCTCTTTCAATGGAAAATCCATGGATAGGTATAGAATTCTTTCTGCTAACTCCATCACATCATGGGACTAGTTAGGAGATCCATTGTGTAAAAAATTGGAAGATAAATGTGACCATTTATCCTTGAAAAATAGCTAACCATAATTGAGAGAGCTCCTCATGAAGTTATACAAGATTTTAACCCAAGGCTTCAAAAACCATGGGACAAAATTCTAGTCCCTATTGGATTTACTCCTAACTTTGATTTCCTTTACTACCTAAAATCTTGAAATAGTAACATTGAAATCATGATATATTCTATTGGGCGAAACACATTACCAAATGCTTATGAGGTGGCAATCAGGGTAGAAATTTTTTGCTACAGACTGGGAAGCTTACTCCTAGGACACCAATGCCTTTCTTCCTTGAAATCCAACCACCTCCTATTTATATTCCTCCCCTTCATGTCATTCCACCTATGGTGGCACTTGCTTCCATACCAACACCAAAGAAAGAAAAGGTTTCCACTAGTCAATCTAGTGAGTCTCAAGAAAATAAGAATTTTCAAGAGCTACGAGCATGTTTCAATCATTGGGAAATGAATTGGTGAATGTTAAGAGGTAGTAGGCCTAATTTAATAGGACTTATCAAACTCCATATCAGTATCATCAACAATATTATCAAAGTGCATATGTACATATGATGACAAAACTAGAAGATCCCCCATAAGGCCACGTGTGTAATGAGGGATTAAATTAGTTATATCCTACCATAGTTAATTATGAATAAGAACAATTATATGCATCCAAACAATAGGCTAATTTTAGCCAAGCATACACCCTATTGGTAGCTAATACAAGGTTCAGAAGAAGGAGCATGGATGGTAACCTAAAAGCAGTTAAATATCTTCCTATAATTACTCTTTCAATTTAAAATCTAGAGGAACTTACCTCTATTCCAAATTTTCTAATAGCTTCAAATAATCAGAGTCAAGGGAATGCCTTTGTGTCCTAAAATCCACAAGTTTAAGGCATAGTTGTGGCTCCCAAAGCATAAAAAAAGGTTGGTGGTTCACCCATCAACATAGTGGAACATATGAAAAATTATAATGTGATTGTGCCAATGTGGGATATGATGTCTATGCTTGGTCATATGGATATCCTTTATGAAGGATTGTCAAATATCAATATTTTAGAAAATCCACTAGGCAAAGAGAATGCAGTTTTCACAAATGCACCCAAAGGAAAAGATGAAGGGAAATCAATTAAGTTGGTAAAACCTCCACCCTTCTACATTTTTGATCATCAGTGAATCCTTTGTTCATAATTACATGGTATATAGTGTAACATGAACTATGATTATGCCAAAGTTAAATTTAGATCAACTTGGCTTAAAAAATGAGCCCTAGTCTAAGGGAGTTCTACAATTTGATGGATCTTCCACCAAACCAATTGGTATCATCAAAGTTATAAATTTGACCTTGCATTCTTATCCTAGTGTTTTATTGGTCCAAGATTTTTTTATTTTATATGTGAATCGTCATTTTCATGTATGCTTATTTATAGATTTCATAGCAAAGATTGGAGGTTATCTAGAAGTAGATTGGTCATATATGGATTTTAGAATAAGGTATGGAACTAAGGTATCCATCAACACTGAGCCCATTATGCAATTTAACTTTAAAATTATGGGCCAAATAGCATAAAAATAAACTATACCATTGTAAATGAGGATAAATTCATGGTTCATCAAGAACTAAACACTCATCTCAAGGAGATACCTGGTATGTTCTTGGATGAACTATGGAATGACAATCAGTTAATTAACACTTTGCAAGGTATTAAGGAAAGAGACATGGGTGTCTACTTCTTGCATGAAGAAATTAAATCCATTCCATCCCTCAATAGGCCATAATAAGATGCTAGTGGTTTTTGAAAGTTATTATTTGATGGTTCAAGAACTAGACATGAAGTAGGTGTAGGAGTAATGCTAGTATCCCATTCCAATGATAAGTATTTATCTTCTTAAAATTTCAAATTAAATTTCTCTTTAAATGTATTAGAATATGAAGGTATTATGCATGGCCTCAAATAGGCTATTAAGAGAGGAATCAAGTAATTAAAAGTATATGGGGATAATGAGATGATAGTGAATTAGGTCAGAGGCTAAAACATCACAAATAATCCCTTAATGAGATCTTACAAGCACAGAGTGTGGGACATTTTTTAGTATTTTGAGGCCTTTAACATCCAATTAGTTCCAAGAAACTAAAATTATCATGTTGATAGGTTGGTATCTATGGGAGCTCAATATGACCTCCCGAATGAATTGAGAAAGTCTAGAGTGTAGCCACATGTTAAAGTGGTAGTAAGACCATTAGTGCAAGATAATGAAGTTCATTGGTAGGTCGTTGATAGTGATAAACTAATTGATTGTTTCTTATAGTAAGAAGAAAAATTTTCCTCATTGAATCAAGATAAATTACAACAACAATATGATGAGAAAATTATTCAATTTAAATCTAACAAGTTTCCTAAAGCGCTGGTCACCCTAGAAGGTCTTTTCCATGAGGGAGATCATATGAGGAGAGATAAAGAAAAAATGTCAACTAATGAGAATAATTTTGAAAGAGTTTTCATATTCATAGATAATCTCCTCAAGCTTGGAAAGGTAAGTACTAAAGCTAAAGAGCATAATTTCATTGAGATTTGTAAAGAATATGCAAACATCTTTACTTGGGAATGCAGTGACCTAAAAGGTTTTGATCCCAAGATATCCCAACACACCATAGAATTAGAGGCTAATGTCAAGCCTATCAAGTAGAATCAAAGGCCTATCAACCCCAAAATTAAAGATTTTATGAGAAAAAAATTGACTAAGTTGATTGAATTAAAGATCATCTTTCCTATTAAGCATTATCCATGGGTAGCCAATTCAATGCCTATAAAGAAGAAGAAAGGGGAGATCAAATTGTGTGTTGACTTTACAGATTTAAATAGATTTTATTTGACATATCATTGCCCATTACCATCTATAGAAAAAAACTTTAAGATAGTTGCTGGTTCAGAACACTTCTCTCTTTTGGATGGGTATTCAGGTTACAACCAAGTACTGGTAAGAGAAGAAGATCAATACAAGATTTATTTCACCACAAAGTGGGCATATATGCTTATTAGAAGATTATTTTTGTCTTTTAAAATGATGGGGAAACATTTCAAAGAGTAATGGACATGGTTTTCAAAGGATTTCTAAATTAGATATTGTTGGTCTACATGGATGACATTATAGTTTTCTCGAAAAGGGCTAGTGAGCACTTAGATCACTTAAGGTTGATCTTTGAGAGATGAAAAGAGTATGTGATCTCTTTAAATCCCAATAAATGTGTGTTTTTTTTCCATGAATGCAAATTTTTTGGACATATTATCTCAAAATAGGGATTGGGCATAGACCTTGATAGAATCAGTGCCATCTTGGCACTATCCTTACCCAAGCACAAGAAAGGAATCTAGAGACTCATTGGGAAAATAAACTTTGTGAGAAGGTTTAAACCTAGTTTTTCAAACTTGGTCAAACCTATCACTGCCATGCTAAAGAAGAACTAAGTGTTCACTTGGTCAAATGAAGGTAAAGCATTATTTGAGGCTATCAAGCAACCAATTGCCCAAGCACCCTCATTCATGAATCTAGATTTTTCAAAGGATTTCATATTATATACCTTTTCTAATGTTCAAAATATATTAGCTATGTTAATGGAAAATAATGGTGAAGGGATTGAGTAGCCAATTACATTTTTTAGTCAAGGGATTGAAGGATATGAAGTGAGATACACTTTTTTAGAAAAGTAAGTTATTGCATCTTTGAGAATCCTCAAGAAGTTCAGACCAATGCTATCCAATAGTAGGATTCATCTTATGGTGTCTCGTCTTGGAGTGAGGGATTTTCTCCTTAACAAGGACTTAAATGAAAAGAGAGCTAACTCAATTACCAAAGACATGGAGTATGACATTGAGATAAAAGTCACTAAGATAGTAAAAATCAAAGGCTTATGTGAGCATATGGTTGATGGCCTCCATGAAGATAAAGAAGTTATTTTTGTGACACAAGATAACTCACAAATAGGTACACCCCCACCTCACACTAGCTAGCTCCAGGATATGACACATTTCTTGATGATAGGCGAATGTCCCCAAGGTATGCATAGAACAAAGAGAAGATTCTTTAAACTTTAGTCCATACCTTATGCATTAGTTGATGGGGTTTTATTCAAAAAGGGCCTCAATGGAGTACTTATTATATGCATAGATAATAATAAAGTGATAAAGTTCTTTGATCAATTTCATCATGGGCCTATATGAGGCCATTTTGCTCCAATAACTATAACATCAAAAGTGATGAGAGCTAGTTATTAATAGCCCAACCATTTCAAATATACCTATGCATGGGTAAGAAAATGTCAAAAATGTGCTATTTCTATAGGAAAACAAATATTGTCAGTTGTTCCTCTCAACCCAATCCAAGTGGAATAGCCCTTCATGCAGTGGGATTTGGACTTCATAAGAATGATTAATCCACCTTCCAATGGAGGACACAAATTAGTGCTCACTGCAACCAACTAATTTACCATATGGGTAGAAGAAATTTCCCTTAAATAAGTAAATGAAATAGTAGTTTTGTATTTATATGATAGCATAATGATGAGGTTTGGTGTGCCATCAACAATATTTCTAGATAATGGCTTATCAATTGTTGGTATGAGAATAAGTGAATGGGTACTTCAACTGGGAATCTATCTTAGTACATCCTCCAATTACTAAACCCAAGGTAATGAAATGGTATATTCCACAAACAATAACTTTATAAATATTACCAAGAGGACTTTTTATTAATTTGACCTGTCAAGGTCAAATTACTACCCCTATCATTCAAAACTTTCATAAATCTCCTCAATATCTCTTTAAAGTTGGTCAAACCAAGGAATTATGGCCTAAAATCACTAATTTTGGCCAAAAATTAAAAAAATAGATTATAAACAGAATATTTTTGTTTCAAAAGAGCATTTTCAAGTTTAAATATGTAAACAATCCATATAGAAGGATTAATTTTGAGAGAAAATTGAACATTTTGGGAGCTACAGGTGGTTTCAAGAACTAAAATTTTATATACATGTTCATCATGAGTTTAATAACCTTTTAAAAAAAATTATGACCATTTCATGAGTGGAGATACTCATTTTTTTTAACAGTCCTTAACATGTCCATTGGAGATCACCATTGGAGTAGGCATCATTCTAGAGTGCTACAAAGGTTTCTAAGTATAATTAAAAGTATGAAAAGAATAATATGATGTTTTCAAATCATAATAATACTTTAAAATATTTTAAAAACTCTAAATTTTAAGCAAACCATGGTCATATAGGTTTTTACAAGCAAACAGGCATAAAGGCCAAAAAGGGGTTTTTTGACTTTTCAAGAAAAATGTGCTTTCCAAGTGTTTTGATATAATTTTATAGACCCCATGATGATATTTTAGGTATTTTAAATAATTTTATGAATTATTTTCATTTTGGTCAAATTTTCATTTTTTTAGTTCTAGACACCATTCCTAGTCTTCTATTCAGATGCTCTTATCCTTCACCACATGTAGAGTTTGGATAAAATATATTAGTATGTTTTTAGTAATAAAATTTAATTATAATTCATAAAAAATTGATACCATTTAAGTTGTTTTGATTTATGAAGAATCATTAAGAGTGTAGGTAGCTCAGAATGCAGTCAAAACCCCACAGACAGATTTCTCCACATGGTTACTTTTAATATATTTTGAATGAGAACCTAATATTGGGTTGGGGGGGGGGGGGCGGGGTGGTCAATTTTTTACACATAAATGTAAAAATTTTGGTATTTGGAGGTCTTTACTTAATGAACCATCATCTTGAAAATTCAACTCCAAAGCCCACCTAAACCCTCAAAAAACTAGTTTTGAAATAATATTATTTTATTTTCATAAAATCATGTTGAATTAACTTGAATTTTTTTAAAATGTAAATTAAACTTAGAGAGAATTATAGAAATGTTAATTTTTTGCATGGAGATGTACGGATGAGGGCATAACTCATGTTTTTTGTGTAAAAAAGCATGTAAAATTATGTACATGACACTTCAATGAAATATAATCAATGGATATAAAATATGAATTATTTTTATTCATCCTAAAATTTTATTTTGGTTATAAATAATCTCAAAACTATTCCAACCAGCTCAATCAAAATGACCAGTCTGTCAAAAAATGGATCAAAATAGGCCTAGTCAACTCTATTGACTGAATGAAATGTGTTTCCTCATCAAAATAAAATATATTGTGATGATAAAAGTTTTTACAAGTGTATTTAATATTTTTTTAATTTTTCATGACATATTTTTTTAGGGTTAATGGAGTCCAAATGATAGAAGATAGGTTATTAGGCCTAATTTGCCTAATAACCTTAATTGGTCAATCAAACAGGTAAAGAATGGTGTTGAAAATATATCAAATGAATTAATTTTGGAGTTTACAAGTGATTTTTTTTTTTCAAGTGTATATTTCATTCTCAATTCAATCCACAAGTTTTAATTAATTCAAGTTGAGCTCAAGTTGAGTTAACTAGTCCTTAAGGGTCAAATTTCTTTGGTTGACTAGTTTGACTAGATTCATGCATCTCCCATGATTTTCATGCAAATTAAATACTTTAAAGAGCTTAAAATCTCTTTAAATATGGAATTATATTATAATTTATGGCATGATTTTTATGAAAGTATGTTTGAGAAGTCAGCATGGGCCCACCACTTCTCAATTTTATGCCAAAAATAAAGAACATGCAATTTTTGAAGAATTGGAAGATTTTAAAGCCTTTATTTAATTTTTTAAAAGTATTTTAGCCTTAATTTAACTAAAATAAGACTAATAATTCTCTTTTCCTTTGGCTTTATTTAAGTTTTTATACTTATATATTGGATTTTTGGAGACATTTTTGAAAATTTCCTAAAGCAAAACAGAAATTATAATTGGCATCATTTATCAATAAAGGAAATATTTTGCATATGAGATTTTTTAATAGAATATAGTGTATATTTTTATTATTTAACAGCATATAATTGATATATATATCCCATTTTTTCAATTCCTTTCCTCACCTACTTTGAAAATATCATCCTTTACAAGTCATTTAAAGAGTTGGGAATAGAATTTGCTTTGCAAGCTTCTTTCAAGCCTTCTTTTGAAAAACTTATGTTTAGGTTTAAATGTAGAGTTTTATTTTATATTCATATGTGTGTATTTATTATTTTCAAAAATATTTCATAGAATATTAATCATTTATGGGAATCACCACATTTACACAGGATTTCTCATTTCAATTTTCTTCTCCCTTTTCATCCCAAAAAATCAAAATAGTTTAGTTTTTAAAGATAAATTTTATGGGAAACAACCTTCTGTAGAGGTTCTTCTCAATAAAGAGTCACCTACACTTTGAAAATTTCTAATTGTATCAGCTGGAGGGAGGGTGTGTTTTGTATATCTTCAAATAGGGTGCAATCTGAAGTGATAATAGGACTATGGAAGAAAACTAGAGAGTATGGCATATAAAGTTAAGAATAGCCTTATGGTCTAATATAGTTATTCCCAAAGTTACCTTTGTAAACTCACTATATGTTCTTTTATATGGGAGAGAAGACAAATTTCACATTTCTCTTGAATTTCCTACCTTGGAGTTAGCCCATGAACTTGAGTTGATGGAGAGTGAGCCTATAAACATGAGGATGGTAGAGCTCATAAAAATTGAAGAAACTAAGGACCTTGCAATGAAGACATTATATTCACATCAATATTAGTCCAAGAAATACTTTGATAAGAGAGCCATATCAAGGGACTTCAAACAAGGGGACCTAGTCCTGAAGTGGAATTCAAATAAGGCTAAGCTAGGCAACCATTCCAAATTTGATAGCCTGTGGAGTGGTCCTTATTTTATCTATGGATGAAAACAATATATTTATTTTTAGATTGCCTAGCTAGATGGAGAGGTGTTACCCTTCCCAATTAATGGCATTCATTTAAATCCTTACTATTAGATTTTTATTGCAACAATTGTATATTATTATACATATTAGAGTAGTTTTTCATGCTTTCCTCTAAGTGCCTTGTGTATATTTCCTTTTAGTTGTGTGTTTCCATTTCAATAAGTTTCTTGGGCATATTTATTGTTCTATTTACTTTTGGTCCTTATTTTTTTAAGAGTAATTTTTCTTAAAATGGGAAACCTTGTATCATTTTCATGATCAACTGGGAAGGAAAGATTTGAGACTCCATGCCTAATGGATATTTTAAGGCTACTAGTCTATTGCATAGTAGGCATGAAATCCCAAGATGTCACCATAAATGTTGGCCAATTTTTTCCAACATACAAAGATTCCTTTATGTAAGAACTAACTCTTGATACAATAATATAATTTTTTTCTATCTCTTGCCATTTGATTAGTGTTTAGTAAGGGTGTGCATGATGTCCTTGTGAAGGAGTTTTTTCCTAGGCCATTGTCCTTCTCCCTTGCCTCTTCTAAGGTGTTTTAAAGCTATTTACAGGTTTGAACTTAAGTTCTTATTTCCATTCATGGATGCTTACTATGAATCTTAGAATTATTCTTTGCTTCACTAATTGATTGATGAACCTAGTTCATGAAATACTTATACTATTAGCTAGTTTGTGAGATTGTGTGAGCTAACATTATCTTATGCTTATCTAGTGCAGGTTCAAATATATGAGTGTCTCACTTAAATTTGGTTCATCAACCTATTAGATTTCTTAAGATCCCTATTCCCCCTTCTAACCCTTTTCCATGTATTATCACTAGTTTAGGTGATCCGTCAAAAGGAATCCAACCTCTTATGGAGGTTTAACCTCACTATAGGATACCCCCAACTTGAGGTTGTTCCCACTATGTATCTTAGCTGGAAAGAGCCTGAAGAACCCTCTCTAAGTGTGAAGATTGAATTTTTACAACAACCACTTTAATCAAATTGTTCAAAGATTCATCAAATGTAGTGCCATGGATAGTGAAATCATCCATGTACACTTCCACATAATCATTTGTAAGATCAAAAAAGATAGCTAACACTACCCTCTAAAAAGTAGAAGGTGCATTGTACAATCTAAAAGGAAGGACTATATAAAAAAATGCTCTATAGGGGTAGGTAAATGTATTTTTATCTTTATCTTTAGGGGATATTATTATTTGATTGTATCCATTGAGTCCATCTAAGAAATAAAAATACTACTTCCCTGCCAGGTTATCCAAAACTTAATCAATGAAATTCAAAGGAAATTAGTCTCTCATAGTAGATTTATTTAGTTCTCTATAGTCTACACAAACTCTCCATTTTCAATTCTTTTTAGGCATAATGAACAAAGGTGAAACCCATTGAGTATCAAATATGGGGTAAATGAACCCAAATTCCAATTCTTTTTTTATCTCTTTATAATTTATTTCAAGGTTAGAATAATTCTCCATTATGGTTGTTTGGTTGGTCTAACATCGTTGATGCAGATGTGATGTGGACAAATACTGGGATGTTTTCCTTTCATATCACTATAATCCTAGGGAAAAGATTTTTTTTTGGTTGTATCAATACATCGAACACTTTTGTTTCTTGTTGGTCAGTTAACCATCTATTGATATTCAATAGTTTACTGAGTTGTATTGCAATTTGTTTATTGCCTAGAACAATGGAACTTAACTATTTATATTCATTCATCAAGGCATTTAATAGACATTTGTGTGGTAGTAACATGTGAATTGAATCTAAATCCTTGTAAAATTTTTTACTTGTGGAGAGTATATTGGTCAAGGGATAACGAAAATAATGTAAAAATGAATTTTGCCCATTTTGAGCCTAGTCAACTATGGGTTGTTGAATGTCTTGTGGACCATATAGCATATTTGGGTAGATTATAGAATTGTATTTATTCTTGTTAGTGGAATTTAATTCTTCCCTTTCATTATTTTTCATCTTTGTAACTAAGCTACTAGTCTTCAAAGTTAATCTATCAGTCTTCGAAGCTAAGCTACTAGTCTTCAGAGCTAATCTATCAATATTCAAAGATAGGCTTTCAAACTTCAAAGCTATACTGTTGGACTTTGAAGCAAAAAAATGATGGACTTCAAAACTAGGATTTATTGGTCTAAATCTTTCGTTAATTTTCCTCAAACTCTTGAACATGTTATTTGGCGGTAACCATGGATAAGAAGATAGATTAGTCTAGTTTTGTTCATATTGATCCACCCATATCTTTTTAGAAATACCCATTAAAGTTATATTAGGAAAATAGAGAGATATTTGTTTAGCATTAATTCCATTAGAAATGTTCATGTTTCTAGATCTACAGTCAATTCATGCTACAACTATAACTAACCAAGGTCTATGAAGAATGATTGGATATCCCACCCTATTTGGTTTAGGTTGTAAGATCATGATATCCATAAGATATTATTAAGATTCTATGGTGACTGGTAAATTTTATATGGTTCTTTTAGGGGTAGTAATGGATTGATCTACCATTTGCAAGATTGTAGTAGTAGACTAAAGCCCTGTGAGAGATAAAGATTCTACTATGTTGGCATTCATTATGTTGATAACAACACCTATATCTATAAGCACATTTGGAATATATTTTTTCTCAATTATCATAGTCATCACAAGACTACTAGGGTCTCTATATTTGGGAACGAGTATGTTCTCTACTAGTAAATCAACAAATTTGCTAGTTACCTAAATTATTTTAGGATATTATTTCTTCCTTCCTAGTGATTTGATGCACAATACTTTAATTATTTGATTCAAATCAGGAATATCCTTAATGTATCTTAATAATGGAATTTTTATCTTCATTTCTTTTAATACATATATCAATTCAAAACCTTCCCTATATTTTTCTTCCTTGAGTCTCTCAAGAAATGGAATAATAGGGAAATTTTGAATTATGTTTGGTGTGGCTGTGGCTTATATTTTTTATTAATTTGGTTCTTGTACTAAAGGTGACTCAAGAGTGTTTTAATAATTGGTAATTTTATTTATGTTAATGGTTGAATTTCCTACTACCTTCCCTGATCTAAGTCAAACATTATTACGCTCAACTAAACTACTTTCAATATTACTTTATTGATCAGTTCCATAAATAGGTGTGTTTTCCTATTCTTAGGATCTATCACTAGTTGGGTAAGTAACTATGGTTTGTTAACCTACTAATTAATTTGTGGTGTCTGAGGTTGTAGAGGAATCAAATCCTATCGTGGAGTAAACCTTCTTTATGTTTCATATTATTGATTTGGCCATTGAGGTGGTGACTATTGTATCTAAGGTGGTTATTAGTTTTGTTATTATGCCTAAGGTTTTGAATTATTTTGACACATTACCCACATATATGGCATCCATTATTGATTAACCAATGGTTGTGGTTGTGGTGGTCTGGACATTGGTGGTGTGACTTGTCTAGCCCATGGTGTCATCCATCGATTGGGAGGAAATCTTAGACCAAATTAATTTTAAGGCTAGGAGTACATGACTCCTTATCTTTGGATAAATTTCACTTACTCAACTATCTATGTTACTTTTTTTACTTGGTTTCTCATGGTAGAAAGATGTTTTCAACTTGGGGGTCATGGTCTAGATAAAAAATACTACATAACTCTATTTTGTCTAAAGGGTAATTTTTTATTGCATGTTTGATTCTACATCTAGGATAATATATTGAAAAATATTCAATATTTGTGGTATTATATTTTACATTAAGGCCATATAATGTGGATTTAAATTATACTAAAATATCTATCTTGAAATTATCAAATTCTTCCATTAATTAGCCAACTTTAAGTGAATTTTCCAACCCTAATTTCCTTATGTTAGGTCTTGTCCTTGAGTAGTTAGTATAAAACATTAAAATATGATACTTGGTTAAAATATCAATGTCATACTTCCTCATTATGTCCAAATCATCACGTCCATCATCATCTAGGACTTTAAGAAAAACTATCTTGACAACATCCTCAGTGAGTTGGTAACCACTCCATTTATGGGTAAATATAAACCTCTCAAGGTAATCTTCTAAGGTTTCATATTCATTTTGTTTTATCATGAAAAAGTATTATTTTAATTCTCTAAATCTATAATAATCTTGATATTCATTAAAATATAGTCTTTATTTCATCCCAAGTGCTTATGGAACTACCCTCAAGGCCCATGAACCATCTCATGGCTGCATCCTTATGTGTAGATGGGAATAACTTCAACTTTTTATTATCTATGACATAGTCATATGTTTGGCAAAGAACCTAAAATTCATAGAGGAATTAATATGGATCCTCTAAGGATTTACCTCTAAAAATAGGTAAAATGGATGGTGATATATTTTTCATGGAATTTCTATCATAAAAAACTAAGCTAATTGGATAGGAAAAAGTTTTGTGCTATTGAGGCTATCGATCAAAGTTTTTTACATGTGTATGCTCATCTCCTATATTTTGTTCCCAACTTGGGTTATCAATCCAATTTATGTTCTCCTTTTGAGTTCTCAACCTATGTTATACATTAGGATGAGAATATTCATTAGTGATTAGATCTTCTAATTTTAGAGTGTATGGATCAAATACAACTATTCAAGAAACGGGTTTTTCAAGATCAATTCTCCATATAGGGAAAGATGTCCTAAATATGATTCTTCTTGTGGGATCTATTTGTTAGGATAAACTTTGTTTATGAGAGGAAACATAAAATTTTTGTATACAAATTTCAATGTCTTTCTTTCACTTCTTGATATTTCTAAGAAGGATAAGATCCTCTCTTCTTCATGTTTTATTTGGGATCCTTTAAAGATAAAATATCCTTGAGAATCTCTTGGGTTGTTCATAAATCTAAAGAGTCCTAGATTGTTTTTGCATTTTTTGAGTTTAATGGATGTTTTGAATTTTCCCTATATAAATATAATATAGGATCTCATTAACACTTATTGATTAAGAGTTTCCCTGGTAATGGTGCCAAAAATGATAGGCTATCATTATACCTCTCATTTAACCAATCAATGGATTGGTGTCATTTTATACTAGGGCCAGTGTCCAAGGCTATATGCAATGAGACGATTAGATATTTGAGTTTACAATTCAATGTTTGGTGGGGGGGGGTTACTCTCTTTTCATGCCTAAATCCTAAGGATAGTAAATAAGATCATAATTCTATATTTTAGAAAGGTAAATCTAGAAAGTTTGGTTAATTAAATATCTCCTATGGCATTACTTATTAAGGGATTCTTCATTTATCACCATCAACATCCAAAATTTAATAATCTAGCACAAAATATTATGTTGTCCTCACTCAATTTTCCTGACTAGGTAGAATAGTTAGATGTTTTAGAATGTGAGAATGTTGCCTATTATCACTTGAATTGCTCCTAAAAATTTTAAATATGGAGATGAATTAACAAACTTCACTTCCTATGAAATTTAAGTACACACTCTTGTATAAATAAAAGTCAATTGAATTTAATTGAAACAACATTTTCATTTAAAATAAACACACTTGGATTGAAAGGAAATTCACACTTTACTTTGAAAAGTAAATCACACTTACATTGAAAATGGAAATCACACTTTACAGCAAAATGAAATATACCTAAATTAAATAAATATACTTTTAAAATATAAAATAAAATACTAATTTGTCCTGATCTTTGAAGAGAAGTGAGCCCTTACTCCTTCCTAAGTTCAAGGTCAACTTTTACTAAGTGATGAAAAGGAATGTTGAACTTTAATTCATTATCAAAGGAACATATACAGATACACAAAATTTCACTTGAATGATTTTTATGATTTCTAATCACTATTGATTGATTAATTATTCATTAAATAACTATATGTAATGAGAAGGAGACATGTATTTAAATCATATATCAATAATTATTCACAGAATAAAACATTTGGTGATCTAAACAACCAAATCTATTTATTCAAAATAGAAAATCTAGATATTAGATCCCATGTGTATAAGAAAGCATTGTAACTGAATCAAAAAAATAATAGATGAAAAATAGCTAACATAGATCCAAAGAGATATGTTTGGTTTAACAAAATATTACTATATTTATATTTGAATCATTTTGGACCATTACTATGAATAGTAATGTCTAAAAATAGATATTTAAGTATGGAAATTTTTTCTCCCTTTCTACACACACACACACACACACACACACACACACACAGATATATATATATATATATATATATATATATATATCTTTGGAGTTACTATCTTTATCTATAGGATCTAGCTAGACATATTTAGAGCACACTTGAGCATATTTGGAGCACTAGTATATAGATCTTTGGAGCATCTTTAGAGCACCTTAGGAGCATCTTCATAGTATTTTTAAATAATCTTTTAATCTTGATGTTTTCTTCACTGGATATTAAAAATTCTTAGCAAAAAAGGGTTACCAAAATTATTTGATGTCTTCTTAAAATGATCATGCTATAGGTATGTTTTTCTATATACAAAACTATGATCATTTCATCCAAGTTAGAGACAAATAAAAAGATAAAGAAGTAAGAATGTATCACATACAAACAAAGGACAATTTCACTCATTTTCTAATTAGATAAGATCCTAAATATTAAATGAAGTGAAGTATATAACCAAAAATTAACATTTATGGATAGTTTATATTAGATATACTGATAATTATGGAATGTTCATCACCATGCACTTGGTTTCATCCCTATTCCATGATAACACATCCCTAATTATCTTCTCACTGATGCCTAAGTTTCTCACTATTTCCACCATTTGACCAATTAGCAATTGGTCAACCTAGATGACCAATTTATCACATTTAAGAGATAGAACCTATCCAAAAACCTTTATGGACACAAACTAAAAGTCTCAAAATTTGTCTTTAATTTATTTAACAACATTGACCTGGTGAACTTTGGTTGGTATAACAAATATCTGAAAAACAATTCTATTATTATAGGGTTTAATCACTCACTTGAATACTCCATCACACTTTAAGATTCATTTTAGAGTTTACTACAACCTATAATCACTAAACTATCCATACTAATCCATTTTAATCACTTTAGAACAACTTATTTCATATCATGTCACTATTAGGGTTCTTTGATAGTTTAAACCATCTTATACTATTATCAATTATTCATAAATATTATCCCCTCATTCTAAAAACTAATGCTTTAAAATTTGATCTAGGACCCTTCCCCTTCTACCGTGAATAGCTTAGGTTCTCATGTATATGTTACACATGCAAATGAACCCTTTATTTTGTGCACATGAGAGACATCAAACCCAATTTTCATACCTTATCTTGCAAACCATGATGTCAAACCTTGTGAGAATCATTGAAACAACATACCATACCTCTCAAAACATTCAACTATGCATATTTTAGTTTTAGATATAACTTCATACCTGAGTAATCCATACTCTCTCTCTCTCTCTCTCTCTCTCTCTCTCTCTCTCTCTCTCTCTCTCTCTCTCTCTCTCTCTCTCTCTCTCTCTCTCTCTCTCTATTTTATTAGATCTTTACCTACAAATCACATTAGGACTTGAAACTGACATTCATGCTTCTTTCCACATTCTATCCACCTCACTCGCATACTCAATAAACCTATCTCATGATTATCAATATCCATACATCCTTCACATGCCTTGAAAATAGACCTTTATACCTCATTAGGCTAGGTAGGGTCTAAAAGTGGTCTAGTTGCATACTTGTTATACAGGTCCTACCCTTGTAGGTTTATCCTCAACCTCTCATGAGTGATCTAATGTTTCACATACATTCTCAATCTACCTCATATAAAAATTCAAGTCTATGTGTACTCATATCACTAATACATCATACCCATACTTTCTCACAAGGTCTCTAAATGCCATGACTAGTGTTATGACTAGGATACTCAAGCACTTGAAATTTGAAAAATAACCTTGAAACAATCCTTGATGTTTCAACATTGGTATGACATGCCTTACATGATCCTCAAATAATGTCATAATTCTATATATAGTTTTTCATGCTTATCATGTACATGATCATAATATGACTATGTATATTATGTATAATATTCTCAAGACACCTTGTTCTCCACAACTACTACTCAAACATGATTAGCTCAATGATGCTATCAAACAAGAACATTCATCAGACATTAGTCTTAAACTACTATAACAACCTTGACAATAACCAATAGAAGAATCATTAGGTTAACTTCAATTTATCTGTTAATAAAAGGGCATTAGGTTACCTTCAAATTCTCTCTTGTCATGTGTCTTCCTTATCACATCAAGCACACAAGCACATATGCCATATACCAATCACCAAGTATCTTCACCAGATAAACATTGACATCAATTAAAATATTTATCAACAATAAATATTATGGACCACTATGGAGAAGGATAAAGGTTGTAAATTCATTAGGAATTAATTAATTTTCACTCTAAGAGTGTCCTTTGAATCCCCTTTGCAATTTCCTCCATTTATGATGCTCTCTTGATTTTATTTATTTGCCTCCCTTGCTTTTTATTTTCATTGCATAAATCCACCTCCTTTACCAATTTTTAACTTCCTATGTTGGAATCATAACCCTAAACGTAGAAAACAAAGTTCCCATTCATTATTTTGTTGGGGGTCCTAAGTAATAATCCTAGGAGTTGGGTAATTCTAAGATGGGATATTCTTATGAGATAGTTTGACCCCAATAAAATCTTAGAGATAAACAAAAGGGTCCTCATCCTCCTAAGAGGTGAAATTTTAACTTGAGATAATCCACTCCTTAGTTTGGGGTGAGATGCCAATAATTATGTGATGAGAATGGTCCTCAAGCATCCTACCAAAAATTGAGGAAGCCATGGAACTAGGTTTGTTCATATCTAGGGGTTATTTTCCATAACGAGACTAGACTAGTGCTGGTGGACTAAGTCCACTACCATCCATTCCACTTAATCATCTGGAAAGATCCAAAATTAAATTTGATCTAGAAAGAGACTACATTATTACATATAGCCTTAAATAAATAACAAATATCAATAAAGGGGAACACCTAAATTCCTTAATATTCTCATTGTTGAGAGATTCCTCAAAAGTTCCTATAAATTCATCACCGTTAGAGGGAGGCTTGATGCAGGAGCATGGATTCCCTAAGGGATTAAATAAGTAAAAATTATTGTAGTATCCTATTTTTCCATCAATAAGGAATTCTTTCCTTCATAATCCTTCTCTAGACCTTATAATGATAAACTTCAAAATATATTTATAGGGGGATACCAACACCTTGACCCAATCCACTAAGCATATTCTCTTAAGATGAGTAGTTGTATCGATGGATTAAAAAAGTCCAAAAACCATTGCAATACCTAAAATAATTTATTCATGTCAAAGCTCCAATGGGATTTTATAAAAGGAGACCCAAAAAGGAAAGTCATGATAGAAGTCTTCATCATGGTAAAGACCTAGTATCTATTTTTTGAGTGAGACAAAGTATTTATCCATATAGATTTGGCCTTCATAGAGGGTTTTAAACAAATCTTCTTTGTCAAAGAAAGATATTAGAAAATAGTTCTTGGCCAATGAAGCAATATCCATTTTGTGTTTAGGCCTCTAATTCTTGGTATTTAAATTCTTGAATCATTCCATACGAAGGTGAAATCCATTTCATGTGACCATAAATGAAAGATCTAATTGATCTTCAACTTTTTTACCACTAAATCTAAAATTTCTAGACAAACCCCATCATCAAAATTTACTGTAAATAGCTTTATCCTCTTGAAATACTAACATTTGTTTTATTGTATTACAACTAAAATAGTTTTTAATTGCATAATATAAATGTAACTTTACCACCTATAGTGCAAAAAAAGGCTAAAAGATATTAACTATATAAATTACAAATAATAAATGGTAGATGAATTATTGATAAATAAGTAATGTTCATAATATGGTGAACATTCAGACTTCTATAATACATCATAAAAATGGATCAATAAAACCAAAAATTTATGTTGTGATTAAATAATCTATCATGGGAATTAGTGGTATTAATAGTTAGAGGGAAAAAATTATATGGCATTCTGACAAAGTTAAATTTTCAAGAGGATCTCATTTTTTAAGCTATTGTAAATTTTCATGAATTATGTAATGAATATTATCTACCCAATATAACATATAGATAATTTTACACAAGGTTAAATAGTCACATTTCATAATTACATGTCATGAACAAGACCGTACAGTTTGACCAGGGTTGTTGATATGATCCTAAAATTAGACTAAGATCACCTATAAGATAATGTTATTTTTCATATTCTATGATCTATACATAAGAAATTATAATTCAAAAAACTTAAAACTCCCATAGGTATGTGTTATATTGTGACAATAGGCTAGAATGAATCAAAATCCAATGTGACTATTTTGGAAAAAACTAAATTCCATCTCTCTTTTATTATTTGATTGAGAAGTTAATTATAAACTATTTATTTTATTTTACATGTTTTAAAATGCTTAATTTGATGTAGGTACATTTATATGCATACAATGATTTACTCTAATTCACAAATGAAACATTTATATTATATGTAATAATAAAATAATCACAAAGAAAATTTTCTGTCAATATCTTCAAAATTTATCATTATCATAAAAAATAATAATATATAATTATGTATTTATCTTGCATATGATGATTCAAATTGTCTTTAAAAAAATCAAGGAGACCATTATCAAGATGAAAAACACCCAAAATGTTGATTAAAAAAATTTCATGTGATTTTTTCCAAGTATTGCTTCTAATTTTGTAGACCATGCAAGCCTAAAACATCTATATATTTATTTATTTTTCTTGGTGTTATATTTCATAAATAAGAGGTAAACAAAAGAATTACAATCTTGATCTAATTTAGAAAAGAATATAAATTTCAAAGCACTTTAATTATCATATCTTATTATTAGATTATGGATTAATTATATATATTCACATCAATTATTTCTCATCATCTACCTCTCATGAAATTTCCAACCCTGATGCTTCCAACACAACTTGATTTACATTCCCATAATAATCAAAATAGAAAATCACCAATTATTATTTTATTATTTTATTACATTTTTATATTATGAATTACTTGTAACTCCATGTCAATCATTTTTAATGAGCTACCTCTAATGGATGTTACAAATCATTAGGATTATAACACAACACGACTATTATTCCAAGGCATTGGATATGTAAAAATTAGGTTGGGCTTCAATGGGATTGGGACATATTCACCCTATAGTTTTCATATAGAATTTGAACCCATGTAGAGCTACACTCCATTAACCTATTCAATTTTTCAAGTTTGGGAGAATGTTTTAAATATAAGATTGAAATATTTTCATTAAAATTTAAAATAAAATTTTACTTCACTAATTTTAAGGATAACATTACCTAGATTCATAATTGCATCATTTATATCTGATAAATGGGTTTTTAAATTGATCAAGAATATTGATAATTTTAATTCAAACTTTCGTAATCTAGAATGAATAAATTTCATATTTTATGGGGACTCTAAGGGGAATGATTGTATACTTGAGTCTAGTGGTATTTTTAGAGACCCTTTTGGTTAGCATGTTTTTTTTTTGGACATAGGGATAAATACCAATACCATGGGAGGGGAAAGGGATTTTATAAAATAGGTTTAAATTGGAATTTTCAGAAAATGAAAGGAGTTGATAATTTAATGGGACTTTCAATTCATCTTCAATGTAGTATGGTGTGGAATGGGGTGTGTGAATTAGAGTATAGTGAATAAAGTAAGTCATAGAAGAGATAATTTTGATATGGTCTATGCTAAATAATGTGAAGTTCAAGCATATTATAATACTAGTAAATCAAGTAGTGGAATAGTCACTAATGGTGGCGTGGCGCTATACTATGTAAAAAGAAGACCTATTAAACCATAGTATCCACCCTTTCTAGATGAATCATAACATATTTTGGTCTAGTACATCCTTCATTTGGAGAACATAAATAATTTATTAATTAGATGATAATTTTTTAAATAGAGAAAGAGAGGAGAAAATAAAATATCAATTATAAATCTAAAGGCAAATTATGAAAATTAAACTAAATTATATTTGATTAAATGTTCATGTTTGTGTTTATTGTCCATCATCATAACACTATGATTTACCTATCCTTTCAGCCTTACCATAATAGCTATACCGTCACTTCAAATTATGGAAATAATAAACCTTACCCTTTAATCATTAGCATTCCAAGATAAATTCCAATAACCTATATGAAAATATACATTTTCAAGATGGTGTTTTAAGGGTGCACTACTCTACAAGATCTGATGTTGTTATGTAAGTGACCAATAAAACCATATATGTTATTACTATGTTACATATGGAAAATTACATAAACATTTCTCTTTGAGATTATAATTGAATAGGGTGTTGTGTCATTAGTGATATTTTTCTACGAAATCAGGGAAATAATTTGGAATGTTTTTTATAAATATGCTAGTAGATATTGGTCATTTATAGTAATGATGTATATTATGTAACAATGATATTTTTTTATCTTTTTTGCATGTGGGTTTTTGATTGATTTTGGGTCAAGGGTATTTTTTCAAATATTATTGTGATAAAAATCCCTTCTATAGTCATATTTATGATTAGGTTATGAGTTTTGAAATCCTACTGTCTACTTTGTAGTGCATCATCATGAAATTGAATTTAGAATGAGAGAAGATTCATATGCCACAAGATCTATCCTTTAGGACATTTACAAATTTTATCTTGCATTAGTATATGTGTTACACGGATATCAGGGGAACCATTAATAATGGGGAAGGGGAGGGCCTATCTAAAGCCTTTAGGTTAGCTAGAGGGAAAGTAGAGAAAAACATTAATAGATTAAATGTGGATTCTTTGAATAATTATTTATCTAAATATGAGACCTAATAAATTTGAAAAAATTCTACGTTAATATTGATTGTTAGAATTTTTAATGTGTAATAATAAATTAATGATGTGCATGTAGAAGACAAAGAAAGCTAATAAAAAATATAATGTTGGATAGTTGACATTTGTTTGAGAGGTACAATGTTTTAATATTTTTTAGTCTCTCAATTTTGGTAACATTCATACCAAATCTAATATTATCTTCTCACTTCAAAGTTATAAACACAACATATAAATAATTTTAAACTACACTAGGGTTGAGATCCTATGCCTTAAGTGCTTGTTATTAGTAGGTTTGAGAACTTTAATCAAGGGGCATGCATAATTTCTAATGAATTTGGATTATTTTTCCTCGCATTTAATATTTGACCCTCTTGCATGACACCCTCAATTTAAAGAGGATTTTGATGATTTTAAAGATATGAATGTGGTTTATGAGGGTGTAGTTTTAGTTAATTAAGGTCATGTTTTTTTCCCTTTCTTTTTATGCGTAAAATCTAATTGAATAATATTTTTGGCATCATCGAGTGGCCTATGTAATTTTATCCTAATTGGTATTATGCTTAAAAATAAATCATTTTAAAGCATCAACTTGTTTTTAAACTATGCACAATAAAAAATTCTATAAAAATCACTTTTCAAAGTTCATAGATATAAATCTAGTTTTTTGTCTTAAATATATTATTCATCGGAATTGTGTAATTGTTCTCATCTATGGGATATGTCTAGATTTTTTATAAAACTAAATTGGTCTAGCTCAGATACTTATTGTTATTTATATTTGAGATCAATGTGCATTGCAATTAAAAATGCATATTAGTTGGGTAGTCAATTAAATACATTCCCGCTCTAGTTTGCATTCACTCATGTTCAGGATTTGGGTGGGTTATTAGCTCCATTATTGGTCTCATGTATTAAGATTTTCATTTGAATTGATAATGTATATATGTTATATATCAAACATATGTTTTTAGAAGATTATATATCTCATCATGTTTATTTATATGGGTTTATGTGATTGTTTGATTCTTCTAATATTATTAAGTAAAATTGATTATTGTTTCATGTTCCATTGGGATATTCTTTCCCTGCCATGACAAACATATTATTATGAATATTTTTTCACACATATGAGTGTGTATATATTTTATACATGACTCAAGAAGGTTTTTCCCTTGAAAACCTAAGATTTTAATCATCCTAATGCCAAATAATAGTGGCCAAGTGGCAAGCACGTGTATGTAAAATGGGATAATATATATTTATTATTCCTTTGTTTGTTTTTTGGTTTATTTATGTTTTTTTTCGTTTAATAATGATCATCTTAAATTTTGGTTCCTAATGTGGTTTCTCTTTATGAGTGGGAGCTTCACCTCATTTTATTGTGGATATAGTACCCTTACCTATTTATAATTAATAAAAAATAATAACTACACCCCTTAATAATAAGATCATATTTTATTAATATTAAATAAAAGCCTATAAGTTAATTATATAAATAAATACTTACAAAGCGTAAATAGGAACATGATGTGAATAGCATTTTGCACCTTAAAACATTTAAGTTTTTTTCAACATTGATAATTTTTTGTCACTAATAAATTATTTATCACATTTTGAAAAACATTTTACCTTTAGTTATTAACCACATAGTTAGTCAAATGGGAATTATATTGTTTCCTTTAAGTAGAATGCATATGTCACTCCCTAAGTAAAATTCAACCAAATGATGTGAGGTAATGAAAGTAAAACAAATGACTATTAGTGTACATGATTTTCCCATCATAATTATTATTTTTACTAACTATGGTATATGCATATTACCTTTTCACATTTTCATTAGTAAATTTTACATATGTTATCATTTTATTATAGTTATACACTAAATTGAAATACACTTATTTATAATATTGGTTCTAATATCATTATCATACATGGAATCTATATGCATATCATTAGTGAAAAACCTTTATTATAATTTAATATTTAATAAAAAATAATATTGGTGTATTTCTTAAACTAAATTATGCATAAAATAAAATTAAGTTGTGCATAATAATTTAAAACATTTTTAGAATTAATATCTACAAAAATCATCTTCATATGGGAAGTCATATATGCCCTAATGGCTAAAAATATTTAAAAATGTAAATAAAATAATTAAACATGTGTATATCCATTATTTAATTATTTTAGATGAGGGGTAGAGGTTAGAATAACATATGCACAAGGATGAATAAAATTATTCCAACCCTTGACCATTATTATACACAAGAATGAATATGTTACCTT